>CAMZMU010000017.1:3650407-3869102 GCA_947311845.1 Poa pratensis | reverse complement strand
ATGACATGCCAGACCCTAGGGAAAGCAGATTTACAAAATTGGACTGATGGAGATTTTTATAAAATTCGGTTATCGTAAGCTAGAGAGCAACGTTCGTTTCGGTGAAATCCACACTTCCTTCGAAGATGTCTGCGGCCACCCACCCTCCAATGAGCCGATCAAAACATGAGTAGCACATAGAAAGTTAGGGTGGGCTATTTAGATCATGTCTGTACCAAGGACGTCTTGTGACCGAGCCGTTCAGGTACTGTGACGGCGCGTCACTATGGACTACCGACGCATAGTTCATGGTGAAGGTAAACCCTTGAGAACTTTGCCGTCCGGACCCCGATCGAGCTATTTTTTTTTCATGGCTCTAGAATGACATGCCACACCCCTAGAAAAAGCAGATTTACAAAATTGGCCCAAGGGAGATTTTTCTAAAATTCGCTTATCGTAAGCTAGAGACCAACGTTCGTTTCAGTGAAATCCTACACTTCCTTCGAAGATGTCTGTGGCCACCCACCCTCCAGATTAGCGGATCAAAACATGAGTAGCACATAGAAAGTTAGGGTGGGCTATTTAGATCATGTTGTACAAATCACGTCTGTGACCGAGCCGTTCAGGTACCGTGGTGGCCGCGTCACGTGGACTACCGATACAGAGTTCACGGTGAAGGTAAACCCTTGAGAACTTTGCCGTCCGGACCCCGATCGAGCTAGTTTTTTTTTTCATGGCTCTAGAATGACATGCCAGACCCCTAGGGAAAGCAGATTTACAAATTGGCCCGATGAGAGTTTTCTAAAATTCTCTTATCGTAAGCTAGAGAGCAACGTTTGTTTCGGTGAAATCCTAGACTTCCTTCGAAGATGTCTGCGGCCACCCACCCTCCAGATTAGCCGATCAAACATGAGTAGCACATAGAAAGTTAGGGTGGGCTATTTAGATCATGTCTGTACAAATCACGTCTTGTGACCGAGCCGTTCAGGTACTGTGGCGGCCCGCGTCACCGTGGACTACCGACACAGAGTTCACGGTGAAGGTAAACCCTTGAGAACTTTGCCGTCCGGACCCTGATCGAGCTAGTTTTTTTTTTCATGGCTCTAGAATGACATGCCGGACCCCTAGGGAAAGCAGATTTACAAAATTGGACTGATGGAGATTTTTATAAAATTCGGTATCGTAAGCTAGAGCAACGTTCGTTTCGGTGAAATCCTACACTTCCTTCGAAGATGTCTGCGGCCACCCACCCTCCAGATGAGCCGATCAAAACATGAGTAGCACATAGAAAGTTAGGGTGGGCTATTTAGATCATGTCTGTACCAAGGACGTCTTGTGACCGAGCCGTTCAGGTACTGTGACGGCCGCGTCACTATGGACTACCGACGCATAGTTCATGGTGAAGGTAAACCCTTGAGAACTTTGCCGTCCGGACCCCGATCGAGCTATTTTTTTTCATGGCTCTAGAATGACATGCCACACCCCTAGAAAAAGCAGATTTACAAAATTGGCCCAAGGGAGATTTTTCTAAAATTCGCTTATCGTAAGCTAGAGACCAACGTTCGTTTCGGTGAAATCCTACACTTCCTTCGAAGATGTCTGTGGCCACCCACCCTCCAGATTAGCGGATCAAAACATGAGTAGCACATAGAAAGTTAGGGTGGGCTATTTAGATCATGTCTGTACAAATCACGTCTTGTGACCGAGCCGTTCAGGTACCGTGGTGGCCGCGTCACCGTGGACTACCGATACAGAGTTCACGGTGAAGGTAAACCCTTGAGAACTTTGCCGTCCGGACCCCGATCGAGCTAGTTTTTTTTTCATGGCTCTAGAATGACATGCCAGACCCCTAGGGAAAGCAGATTTACAAAATTGGCCCGATGGAGATTTTTCTAAAATTCTCTTATCGTAAGCTAGAGAGCAACGTTTGTTTCGGTGAAATCCTAGACTTCCTTCGAAGATGTCTGCGGCCACCCACCCTCCAGATTAGCCGATCAAAACATGAGTAGCACATAGAAAGTTAGGGTGGGCTATTTAGATCATGTCTGTACAAATCACGTCTTGTGACCGAGCCGTTCAGGTACTGTGGCGGCCGCGTCACCGTGGACTACCGACACAGAGTTCACGGTGAAGGTAAACCCTTGAGAACTTTGCCGTCCGGACCCTGATCGAGCTAGTTTTTTTTTTCATGGCTCTAGAATGACATGCCGGACCCCTAGGAAAGCAGATTTACAAAATTGGACTGATGGAGATTTTTATAAAATTCGGTTATCGTAAGCTAGAGAGCAACGTTCGTTTCGGTGAAATCCTACACTTCCTTCGAAGATGTCTGCGGCCACCCACCCTCCAGATGAGCCGATCAAAACATGAGTAGCACATAGAAAGTTAGGGTGGGCTATTTAGATCATGTCTGTACCAAGGACGTCTTGTGACCGAGCCGTTCAGGTACTGTGACGGCCGCGTCACTATGGACTACCGACGCATAGTTCATGGTGAAGGTAAACCCTTGAGAACTTTGCCGTCCGGACCCCGATCGAGCTATTTTTTTTCATGGCTCTAGAATGACATGCCACACCCCTAGAAAAAGCAGATTTACAAAATTGGCCCAAGGGAGATTTTTCTAAAATTCGCTTATCATAAGCTAGAGACCAACGTTCGTTTCGGTGAAATCCTACACTTCCTTCGAAGATGTCTGTGGCCACCCACCCTCCAGATTAGCGGATCAAAACATGAGTAGCACATAGAAAGTTAGGGTGGGCTATTTAGATCATGTCTGTACAAATCACGTCTTGTGACCCAGCCGTTCAGGTACCGTGGTGGCCGCGTCACCGTGGACTACCGATACAGAGTTCACGGTGAAGGTAAACCCTTGAGAACTTTGCCGTCCGGACCCCGATCGAGCTAGTTTTTTTTTTCATGGCTCTAGAATGACATGCCAGACCCCTAGGGAAAGCAGATTTACAAAATTGGCCCGATGGAGATTTTTCTAAAATTCTCTTATCGTAGGCTAGAGAGAAACGTTTGTTTCGGTGAAATCCTAGACTTCCTTCGAAGATGTCTGCGGCCACCCACCCTCCAGATTAGCCGATCAAAACATGAGTAGCACATAGAAAGTTAGGGTGGGCTATTTAGATCATGTCTGTACAAATCACGTCTTGTGACCGAGCCGTTCAGGTACTGTGGCGGCCGCGTCACCGTGGACTACCGACACAGAGTTCACGGTGAAGGTAAACCCTTGAGAACTTTGCCGTCCGGACCCCGATCGAGCTAGTTTTTTTTTTCATGGCTCTAGAATGACATGCCAGACCCCTAGGGAAAGCAGATTTACAAAATTGGACTGATGGAGATTTTTCTAAAATTCGGTTATCGTAAGCTAGAGAGCAACGTTCGTTTCGGTGAAATCCTACACTTCCTTCGAAGATGTCTGCGGCCACCCACCCTCCAGATGAGCCGATCAAAACATGAGTAGCACATAGAAAGTTAGGGTGGGCTATTTAGATCATGTCTGTACCAAGCACGTCTTGTGACCGAGCCGTTCAGGTACCGTGACGGCCGCGTCACTATGGACTACCGACGCATAGTTCATGGTGAAGGTAAACCCTTGAGAACTTTGCCGTCCGGACCCCGATCGAGCTATTTTTTTCATGGCTCTAGAATGACATGCCACACCCCTAGAAAAGCAGATTTACAAAATTGGCCCAAGGGAGATTTTTCTAAAATTCGCTTATCGTAAGCTAGAGACCAACGTTCGTTTCGGTGAAATCCTACACTTCCTTCGAAGATGTCTGTGGCCACCCACCCTCCAGATTAGCGGATCAAAACATGAGTAGCACATAGAAAGTTAGGGTGGGCTATTTAGATCATGTCTGTACAAATCACGTCTTGTGACCGAGCCGTTCAGGTACCGTGGTGGCCGCGTCACCGTGGACTACCGATACAGAGTTCACGGTGAAGGTAAACCCTTGAGAACTTTGCCGTCCGGACCCGATCGAGCTAGTTTTTTTTTTCATGGCTCTAGAATGACATGCCAGACCCCTAGGGAAAGCAGATTTACAAAATTGGCCCGATGGAGATTTTTCTAAAATTCTTTATCGTAGGCTAGAGAGCAACGTTTGTTTCGGTGAAATCCTAGACTTCCTTCGAAGATGTCTGCGGCCACCCACCCTCCAGATTAGCCGATCAAAACATGAGTAGCACATAGAAAGTTAGGGTGGGCTATTTAGATCATGTCTGTACAAATCACGTCTTGTGACCGAGCCGTTCAGGTACTGTGGCGGCCGCGTCACCGTGGACTACCGACACAGAGTTCACGGTGAAGGTAAACCCTTGAGAACTTTGCCGTCCGGACCCCGATCGAGCTAGTTTTTTGTTTCATGGCTCTAGAATGACATGCCAGACCCCTAGGGAAAGCAGATTTACAAAATTGGACTGCTGGAGATTTTTCTAAAATTCGGTTATCGTAAGCTAGAGAGCAACGTTCGTTTCGGTGAAATCCTACACTTCCTTCGAAGATGTCTGCGGCCACCCACCCTCCAGATGAGCCGATCAAAACATGAGTAGCACATAGAAAGTTAGGGTGGGCTATTTAGATCATGTCTGTACCAAGCACGTCTTGTGACCGAGCCGTTCAGGTACCGTGACGGCCGCGTCACTATGGACTACCGACGCATAGTTCATGGTGAAGGTAAACCCTTGAGAACTTTGCCGTCCGGACCCCGATCGAGCTATTTTTTTTCATGGCTCTAGAATGACATGCCACACCCTAGAAAAAGCAGATTTACAAAATTGGCCCAAGGGAGATTTTTCTAAAATTCGCTTATCGTAAGCTAGAGACCAACGTTCGTTTCGGTGAAATCCTACACTTCCTTCGAAGATGTCTGTGGCCACCCACCCTCCAGATTAGCGGATCAAAACATGAGTAGCACATAGAAAGTTAGGGTGGGCTATTTATATCATGTCTGTACAAATCACGTCTTGTGACCGAGCCGTTCAGGTACCGTGGTGGCCGCGTCACCGTGGACTACCGATACAGAGTTCACGGTGAAGGTAAACCCTTGAGAACTTTGCCGTCCGGACCCCGATCGAGCTAGTTTTTTTTTCATGGCTCTAGAATGACATGCCAGACCCCTAGGGAAAGCAGATTTACAAAATTGGCCCGATGGAGATTTTTCTAAAATTCTCTTATCGTAAGCTAGAGAGCAACGTTTGTTTCGGTGAAATCCTAGACTTCCTTCGAAGATGTCTGCGGCCACCCACCCTCCAGATTAGCCGATCAAAACATGAGTAGCACATAGAAAGTTAGGGTGGGCTATTTAGATCATGTCTGTACAAATCACGTCTTGTGACCGAGCCGTTCAGGTACTGTGGCGGCCGCGTCACCGTGGACTACCGACACAGAGTTCACGGTGAAGGTAAACCCTTGAGAACTTTGCCGTCCGGACCCCGATCGAGCTAGTTTTTTTTTCATGGCTCTAGAATGACATGCCAGAGCCCTAGGGAAAGCAGATTTACAAAATTGGACTGATGGAGATTTTTCTAAAATTCGGTTATCGTAAGCTAGAGAGCAACGTTCGTTTCGGTGAAATCCTACACTTCCTTCGAAGATGTCTGCGGCCACCCACCCTCCAGATGAGCCGATCAAAACATGAGTAGCACATAGAAAGTTAGGGTGGGCTATTTAGATCATGTCTGTACCAAGCACGTCTTGTGACCGAGCCGTTCAGGTACCGTGACGGCCGCGTCACTATGGACTACCGACGCATAGTTCATGGTGAAGGTAAACCCTTGAGAACTTTGCCGTCCGGACCCGATCGAGCTATTTTTTTTTCATGGCTCTAGAATGACATGCCACACCCCTAGAAAAAGCAGATTTAATAAAATTGGCCCAAGGAGATTTTTCTAAAATTCGCTTATCGTAAGCTAGAGACCAACGTTCGTTTCGGTGAAATCCTACACTTCCTTCGAAGATGTCTGTGGCCACCCACCCTCCAGATTAGCGGATCAAAACATGAGTAGCACATAGAAAGTTAGGGTGGGCTATTTAGATCATGTCTGTACAAATCATGTCTTGTGACCGAGCCGTTCAGGTACCGTGGTGGCCGCGTCACCGTGGACTACCGATACAGAGTTCACGGTGAAGGTAAACCCTTGAGAACTTTGCCGTCCGGACCCCGATCGAGCTATTTTTTTTTCATGACTCTAGAATGACATGCCAGACCCCTAGGGAAAGCAGATTTACAAAATTGGCCCGATGGAGATTTTTCTAAAATTCGGTTATCGTAAGCTAGAGAGCAACGTTCGTTTCGGTGAAATCCTACACTTCCTTCGAAGATGTCGGCGGCCACCCACCCTCCAGATGAGCCGATCAAAACATGAGTAGCACATAGAAAGTTAGGGTGGGCTATTTAGATCATGTCTGTACCAAGCACGTCTTGTGACCGAGCCGTTCAGGTACCGTGACGGCCGCGTCACTATGGACTACCGACGCATAGTTCACGTTGAACGTAAAACCTTGAGAACTTTGCCGTCTGGACCCCGATTGAGCTAGTGTTTTTTTCATGGCTCTAGAATGACATGCCACACCCCTAGGGAAAACAGATTTACAAAATTGGCCCGATGGAGATTTTTCTAAAATTCTCTTATCGTAAGCTAGAGAGCAACGTTCGTTTCGGTGAAATCCTACACTTCCTTCGAAGATGTCTGTGGCCACCAACCCTCCAGATCAGCCGATCAAAACATGAGTAGCACATAGAAAGTTTGGGTGGGTTATTTAGATCATGTCTGTACCAATCACGTCTTGTGACCGAGCCGTTCAGGTACCGTGACGGCCGCGTCAATGTGGAGTACCGACGCAGAGTTCACGGTGAAGGTAAACCCTTGAGAACTTTGCCGTCCGGACACCGATCGAGCTAGTTTTTTTTTCATGGCTCTAGAATGACATGCCACACCCCTAGAGAAAGTAGAGTTACAAAATTGGCCCAAGGGAGATTTTTCTAAAATTCGCTTATCGTAAGCTAGAGAGCAACGTTCGTTTCGGTGAAATCCTACACTTCCTTCGAAGATGTCTGCGGCCACCCACCCTCCAGATGAGCCGATCAAAACATGAGTAGCACATAGAAAGTTAGGGTGGGCTATTTAGATCATGTCTGTACCAAGCACGTCTTGTGACCGAGCCGTTCAGGTACCGTGACGGCCGCGTCACTATGGACTACCGACGCATAGTTCACGGTGAAGGTAAACTCTTGAGAACTTTGCCGTCCGGACCCCGATCGAGCTAGTTTTTTTTTCATGGCTCTAGAATGACATGCCACACCCCTAGAAAAAGCAGATTTACAAAATTGGCCCAAGGGAGATTTTTCTAAAATTCGCTTATCGTAAGCTAGAGACCAACGTTCGTTTCGGTGAAATCCTACACTTCCTTCGAAGATGTCTGTGGCCACCCACCCTCCACATTAGCGGATCAAAACATGAGTAGCACATAGAAAGTTAGGGTGGGCTATTTAGATCATGTCTGTACAAATCACGTCTTGGGACCGAGCCGTTCAGGTACCGTGGCGGCCGCGTCACCGTGGACTACCGATACAGAGTTCACGGTGAAGGTAAACCCTTGAGAACTTTGCCGTCCGGACCCCGATCGAGCTAGTTTTTTTTTTCATGGCTCTAGAATGACATGCCAGACCCCTAGGGAAAGAAGATTTACAAAATTGGCCTGATGGAGATTTTTCTAAAATTCGGTTATCGTAAGCTAGAGAGCAACGTTCGTTTCGGTGAAACCCTACACTTCCTTCTAAGATGTCTGCGGCCACCCACCCTCCAGATGAGCCGATCAAAACATGAGTAGCACATAGAAAGTTAGGGTGGGCTATTTAGATCATGTCTGTACAAATCACGTCTTGTGACCGAGCCGTTCAGGTACCGTGGTGGCCGCGTCACCGTGGACTACCGATACAGAGTTCACGGTGAAGGTAAACCCTTGAGAACTTTGCCGTCCGGACCCCGATCGAGCTAGTTTTTTTTTTCATGGCTCTAGAATGACATGCCAGACCCCTAGGGAAAGCAGATTTACAAAATTGGCCCGATGGAGATTTTTCTAAAATTCGGTTATCGTAAGCTAGAGAGCAACGTTCGTTTCGGTGAAATCCTACACTTCTTCGAAGATGTCTGTGGCCACCCACCCTCCAGATCAGCCGATCAAAACATGAGTAGCACATAGAAAGTTTGGTTGGGCTATTTAGATCATGTCTGTACCAATCACGTCTTGTGACCGAGCCGTTCAGGTACCGTGACGGCCACGTCACTGTGGACTACCGACGCAGAGTTCACGGTGAAGGTAAACCCTTGAGAACTTTGCCGTCCGGACCCCGATCGAGCTAGTTTTTTTTCATGGCTCTAGAATGACATGCCACACCCCAAGAGAAAGTAGATTTACAAAATTGGCCCAAGGGAGATTTTTCCAAAATTCGCTTATCGTAAGCTAGAGAGCAACGTTCGTTTCGGTGAAAACCTACACATCCTTCGAAGATGTCTGCGGCCACCCACCCTCCAGATGAGCCGATCAAAACATGAGTAGCACATAGAAAGTTAGGGTGGGCTATTTAGATCATGTCTGTACAAAGCACGTCTTGTGACCGAGCCGTTCAGGTACCGTGACGGCCGCGTCACTATGGACTACCGACGCATAGTTCACGGTGAAGGTAAACCCTTGAGAACTTTGCCGTCCGGACCCCGATCGAGCTACTTTTTTTTTCATGGCTCTAGAATGACATGCCACACCCCTAGAAAAAACAGATTTACAAAATTGGCCCAAGGGAGATTTTTCTAAAATTCGCTTATCGTAAGCTAGAGACCAACGTTCGTTTCGGTGAAATCCTACACTTCCTTCGAAGATGTCTGTGGCCACCCACCCTCCACATTAGCGGATCAAAACATGAGTAGCACATAGAAAGTTAGGGTGGGCTATTTAGATCATGTCTGTACAAATCACGTCTCGTGACCGAGCCGTTCAGGTACCGTGGCGGCCGCGTCACCGTGGACTACCGATACAGAGTTCACGGTGAAGGTAAACCCTTGAGAACTTTGCCGTCCGGACCCCGATCGAGCTAGTTTTTTTTTCATGGCTCTAGAATGACATGCCAGACCCCTAGGGAAAGAATATTTACAAAATTTGCCTGATGGAGATTTTTCTAAAATTCGGTTATCGTAAGCTAGAGAGCAACGTTCGTTTCGGTGAAATCCTACACTTCCTTCTAAGATGTCTGCGGCCACCCACCCTCCAGATGAGCCGATCAAAACATGAGTAGCACATAGAAAGTTAGGGTGGGCTATTTAGATCATGTCTGTACCAATCAAGTCTTGTGACTGAGCTGTTCAGTTACCGTGGCGGCCGCGTCACCGTTGACTACCGACGCACAGTTCACGTTGAAGGTAAACACTTGAGAACTTTGCCGTCCGGACCCTGATCGAGCTAGTTTTTTTTTCATGGCTCTAGAATGACATGCCAGACCCCTAGGGAAAGCAGAATTACAAAATTAGCCCGATGGAGATTTTTCTAAAATTCGCTTATCGTAAGCTAGAGAGCAACGTTCGTTTCGGTGAAATCCTACACTTCCTTTGAAGATGTCTGTGGCCACCCACCCTCCAGATTAGCCGATCAAAACATGAGTAGCACATAGAAAGTTAGGGTGGGCTATTTAGATCATGTCTGTACCAATCAAGTCTTGTGACTGAGCCGTTCAGGTACCGTGGCGGCCGCGTCACCGTGGACTACCGACGCACAGTTCACGGTGAAGGTAAACCCTTGAGAACTTTGCCGTCCGGACCCCGATCAAGCTAGTTTTTTTTTCATGGCTCTAGAATGACATGCCAGACCCCTAGGGAATGCAGATTTACAAAATTGGCCTGATGGAGATTTTTCTAAAATTCGGTTATCGTAAGCTAGAGAGCAACGTTCGTTTCGGTGAAATCCTACACTTCCTTCGAAGATGTCTGCGGCCACCCACCCTCCAGATGAGCTGATCAAAACATGAGTAGCACATAGAAAGTTAGGGTGGGCTATTTAGATCATGTCTGTACCAATCACGTCTTGTGACCGAGCTGTTCAGGTACCGTGGCGGCCGCGTCACCGTGGACTACCGACGCAGAGTTCACGGTGAAGGTAAAACCTTGAGAACTTTGCCGTCCGGACCCTGATCGAGCTAGTTTTTTTTCATTGCTCTAGAATGACATGCCACACCCCTAGAGAAAGCAGATTTACAAAATTGGCCCAAGGGAGATTTTTCTAAAATTCGCTTATCGTAAGCTAGAGAGCAACGTTCGTTTCGGTGAAATCCTACACTTCCTTCGAAGATGTCGGCGGCCACCCACCCTCCAGATGAGCCGATCAAAACATGAGTAGCACATAGAACGTTAGGGTGGGCTATTTAGATCATGTTTGTACAAATCACGTCTTGTGACCAAGCCGTTCAGGTACTGTGGCGGCCGCGTCACCGTGGACTACCGACACAGAGTTCACGGTGAAGGTAAACCCTTGAGAACTTTGCCGTCCGGACCCCGATCGAGCTAGTTTTTTTTTCATGGCTCTTGAATGATATGCCACACCCCTAGAGAAAGCAGATTTACAAATTGGCCCAAGGGAGATTTTTCTAAAATTCTCTTATCGTAAGCTAGAGAGCAACGTTTGTTTCGGTGAAATCCTAGACTTCCTTCGAAGATGTCTGTGGCCACCCACCCTCCAGATTAGCCGACCAAAACATGAGTAGCACATAGAAAGTTAGGGTGGGCTATTTAGATCATGTCTGTACAAATCACGTCTTGTGACCGAGCCGTTCAGGTACTGTGGCGGCCGCGTCAGCGTGGACTACCGACACAGAGTTCACGGTGAGGGTAAACCCTTGAGAACTTTGCCGTCCGGACCCCGATCGAGCTAGTTTTTTTTTCATGGCTCTAGAATGACATGCCAGACCCCTAGGGAAAGCAGATTTACAAAATTGGACTGATGGAGATTTTTCTAAAATTCGGTTATCGTAAGCTAGAGAGCAACGTTCGTTTCGGTGAAATCCTACACTTCCTTCGAAGATGTCTGCGGCCACCCACCCTCCAGATGAGCCGATCAAAACATGAGTAGAACATAGAAAGTTAGGGTGGGCTATTTAGATCATGTCTGTACCAAGCACGTCTTGTGACCGAGCTGTTCAGGGACCGTGACGGCCGCGTCACTATGGACTACCGACGCATAGTTCACGGTGAAGGTAAACCCTTGAGAACTTTGCAGTCCAGACCCCGATCGAGCTATTTTTTTCATGTCTCTAGAATGACATGCCACACCCCTAGAAAAATCAGATTTACAAAATTGGCCCAAGGGAGATTTTTCTAAAATTCGCTTATCGTAAGCTAGAGACCAACGTTCGTTTCGGTGAAATCCTACACTTCCTTCGAAGATGTCTGTGGCCACCCACCCTCCAGATTAGCGGATCAAAACATGAGTAGCACATAGAAAGTTAGGGTGGGCTATTTAGATCATGTCTGTACAAATCACGTCTTGTGACCGAGCCGTTCAGGTACCGTGGTGGCCGCGTCACCGTGGACTAGCGATACAGAGTTCACGGTGAAGGTAAACCCTTGAGAACATTGCCGTCCGGACCCCGATCGAGCTAGTTTTTTTTCATGGCTCTAGAATGACATGCCACACCCCTAGAAAAAGCAGATATACAAAATTGGCCCAAGGGAGATTTTTCTAAAATTCGCTTATCGTAAGCTAGAGAGCAACGTTCGTTTCGGTGAAATCCTACACTTCCTTCTAAGATGTCTGCGGCCACCCACCCTCCAGATGAGCCGATCAAAACATGAGTAGCACATAGAAAGTTAGGGTGGGCTATTTAGATCATGTCTGTACCAATCAAGTCTTGTGACTGAGCTGTTCAGGTACCGTGGCGGCCGCGTCACCGTGGACTAACGACGCACAGTTCACGGTGAAGGTAAACCCTTGAGAACTTTGCCATCCGGACCCCGATCGAGCTAGTTTTTTTTTCATGACTCTAGAATGACATGCCAGACCCCTAGGGAAAGCAGAATTACAAAATTAGCCCGATGGAGATTTTTCTAAAATTCGGTTATCGTAAGCTAGAGAGCAACGTTCGTTTCGGTGAAATCCTACACTTCCTTCGAAGATGTCTGCGGTCACCCACCCTCCAGATGAGCCGATCAAAACATGAGTAGCACATAGAAAGTTAGGGTGGGCTATTTAGATCATGTCTGTACCAATCAAGTCTTGTGACCGAGCCGTTCAGGTACCGTGGCGGCCGCGTCACCGTGGACTACCGACGCAGAGTTCACGGTGAAGGTAAAACCTTTAGAACTTTGCCGACCGGACCACGATCGAGCTAGTTTTTTTTCATGGCTCTAGAATGACATGCCACACCCCTAGAGAAAGTAGATTTACAAAATTGGCCCAAGGGAGATTTTTCTAAAATTCGCTTATCGTAAGCTAGAGAGCAACGTTCGTTTCGGTGAAATCCTACACTTCCTTCGAAGATGTCTGCGGCCACCCACCCTCCAGATTAGCCGATCAAAATATGAGCAGCACATAGAAAGTTAGGGTGGGCTATTTAGATCATGTCTATACCAATCAAGTCTTGTGACCGAGCCGTTCAGGTACCGTGGCGGCCGCGTCACCGTGGACTACCGACGCAGAGTTCACGGTGAAGGTAAACCCTTGAGAACTTTGCCGTCCGGACCCCGATCGAGCTAGTTTTTTTTTTCATGGCTCTAGAATGACATGCCAGACCCCTAGGAAAAGCAGATTTACAAAATTGGCCCGATGGAGATTTTTCTAAAATTCGGTTATCGTAAGCTAGAGAGCAACGTTCGTTTCGGTGAAATCCTACACTTCCTTCGAAGATGTCTACGGCCACCCACCCTCCAGATGAGCCGATCAAAACATGAGTAGCACATAGAAAGTTAGCGTGGGCTATTTAGATCATGTCTGTACCAATCAAGTCTTGTGACCGAGCCGTTCAGGTACCGTGGCGGCGGCGTCACCGTGGACTACCGACGCAGAGTTCACGGTGAAGGTAAAACCTTGAGAACTTTGCCGTCCGGACCCGATCGAGCTAGTTTTTTTTTCATGGCTCTAGAATGACATGCCACACCCCTAGAGTAAGCAGATTTACAAAATTGGCCCAGGGGAGATTTTTCTAAAATTCGCTTATCGTAAGCTAGAGAGCAACGTTCGTTTCGGTGAAATCCTACACTTCCTTTTAAGATGTCTGTGGCCACCCACCCTCCAGATTAGCCGATCAAAACATGGGTAGCACATAGAAAGTTAGGGTGGGCTATTTAGATCATGTCTGTACCAATCAAGTCTTGTGACTGGGCCGTTCAGGTACCGTGGCGGCCGCGTCACCGTGGACTACCGACGCACAGTTCACGGTGAAGGTAAACCCTTGAGAACTTTGCCGTCCGGACCCCGATTGAGCTAGTTTTTTTTCATGGCTCTAGAATGACATGCCAGACCCCTAGGGAAAGCAGATTTACAAAATTGGCCTGATGGAGATTTTTCTAAAATTCGGTTATCGTAAGCTAGAGAGCAACGTTCGTTTCGGTGAAATCCTACACTTCCTTCGAAGATGTCTGCGGCCACCCACCCTCCAGATGAGCTGATCAAAACATGAGTAGCACATAGCAAGTTAGGGTGGGCTATTTAGATCATGTCTGTACCAATCACGTCTTGTGACCGAGCTGTTCAGGTACCGTGGCGGCCGCGTCACCGTGGACTACCGACGCAGAGTTCACGGTGAAGGTAAAACCTTGAGAACTTTGCCGTCCGGACCCTGATCGAGCTAGTTTTTTTCATTGCTCTAGAATGACATGCCACACCCCTAGAGAAAGCAGATTTACAAAATTGGCCCAAGGGAGATTTTTCTAAAATTCGCTTATCGTAAGATAGAGAGCAACGTTCGTTTCGGTGAAATCCTACACTTCCTTCGAAGATGTCTGCGGCCACCCACCCTCCAGATTAGCCGATCAAAACATGAGTAGCACATAGAACGTTAGGGTGGGCTATTTAGATCATGTCTGTACAAATCACGTCTTGTGACCAAGCCGTTCAGGTACTGTGGCGGCCGCGTCACCGTGGACTACCGACACAGAGTTCACGGTGAAGGTAAACCCTTGAGAACTTTGCCGTCCGGACCCCGATCGAGCTAGTTTTTTTTTTCATGGTTCTTGAATGATATGCCACACCCCTAGAGAAAGAAGATTTACAAATTGGCCCAAGTGAGATTTTTCTAAAATTCTCTTATCGTAAGCTAGAGAGCAACGTTTGTTTCGGTGAAATCCTAGACTTCCTTCGAAGATGTCTGCGGCCACCCACCCTCCAGATTAGCCGATCAAAACATGAGTAGCACATAGAAAGTTAGGGTGGGCTATTTAGATCATGTCTGTACAAATCACGTCTTGTGACCGAGCCGTTCAGGTACTGTGGCGGCCGCATCACCGTGGACTACCGACACAGAGTTCACGGTGAAGGTAAACCCTTGAGAATTTTGCCGTCCGGACCCCGATCGAACTAGTTTTTTTTTCATGGCTCTAGAATGACATGCCAGACCCCTAGGGAAAGCAGATTTACAAAATTGGACTGATGGAGATTTTTCTAAAATTCGGTTATCGTAAGCTAGAGAGCAACGTTCGTTTCGGTGAAATCCTACACTTCCTTCGAAGATGTCTGCGGCCACCCACCCTCCAGATGAGCCGATCAAAACATGAGTAGAACATAGAAAGTTAGGGTGGGCTATTTAGATCATGTCTGTACCAAGCACGTCTTGTGACCGAGCCGTTCAGGTACCGTGACGGCCGCGTCACTATGGACTACCGACGCATAGTTCACGGTGAAGGTAAACCCTTGAGAACTTTGCCGTCCGGACCCCGATCGAGCTATTTTTTTTTCATGGCTCTAGAATGACATGCCACACCCCTAGAAAAAGCAGATTTACAAAATTGGCCCAAGGGAGATTTTTCTAAAATTCGCTTATCGTAAGCTAGAGACCAATGTTCGTTTCGGTGAAATCCTACACTTCCTTCGAAGATGTCTGTGGCCACCCACCCTCCAGATTAGCGGATCAAAACATGAGTAGCACATAGAAAGTTAGGGTGGGCTATTTAGATTATGTCTGTACAAATCACGTCTTGTGACCGAGCCGTTCAGGTACCGTGGTGGCCGCGTCACCGTGGACTACCGATACAGAGTTCACGGTGAAGGTGTTGGCACCGAAAACTGTCCAGCGCAACACCAGGATGATCGTCGTGCTTTCGTGACGACGGACGGATGTTTTACGAGCAAAACAACAAAGGGTTCCCCTCACTTTCGTGGAGGAGAGAGCCGACCGTTTTACAGGCAAAACGGCAAAGGATCGCCACGCCCTAGGGCTGCTAGAACATGGCGGAGAAACGAACCAGAACGATACAGAAAACGATAAAGGAAAAAGTAAGCAGAACGTAAAGATAAATTGTATTGTTTCGATTGTGTCTCCTTTTTCCAATCGGCCATATGCCCATAATATATAGGCAGCCAGGTCTTCGGCAAATACACGGTTTGCTTTCTTAGCGTACAAGCCAATAATATATTCTAAGTTTGATTCGGTCACCGCCTAAACAGGTACGTGATATTACCTTAATTAGTTCGAGTACAACCGAATCGATTAGAAATTGTACGCCTCCTTCACGTAACTTGATAGCCTCCTGAACAGCCACAGCTTACATGTATTACGTGACACCTCCTGGCCATATTCACGTGGAAGCACTCCTTGCTTATGTCTAAAATATTCCGGCCAGGATGCTAATGATTCCAAATTACCGTTGATCATGCATGTGATCTTCCCTGATGATTCTTCCTGCGTGACCTTGTAAATTCAGGTTGGCACCTGAATTCTCCAAGCCCTTGTCCTTGGTAGCATGTGCAGCTCAAATCACCTCTGGTTGTAGCTAGGACTTGTCCTGGGCACCTCTAGAACTTAGCTCAACGTATCCCAGAATCCATCGAGGACTTGTCCTGCTACGTGCTAGTCTATGCAACACTCCATATATTTGTTGCGAGTAAATAGCTTCGTATACTTGGTCTGCCGCCACGGCATTTGTACTGCACTCCGATGAAGCCTGCATTTGAACTAAACCACAGCTCCGAATATATATGTCAACTAATAATCAATACATAACCATTTAAATTAATTTGGCCGATCATACAATCTAGCTAGCCAAATTAGGTCATCAACACATGCCCCCCTGTTTTTGGTATAACTAATACAATTGAATTTACCAAAAACACTATAATACTTTAGGACGATGTTAATAACTTCACATGCCGAAGACAATGTTCAGAGAACACATCGGCCAAAATTTTGCTTACGGTGATTTCTAAAATAACTCACCACCCATATTTTCTTAGGGCGATATTTGAAATAAGATATCGGCCATTGTATCATCAAATCATTGTAATCTATTGCCGATAAATCATTTTATCCGGCCACTCTAAGAGCATGTAACTTAAACTTCAAAGAATCGAAGCAATTTAATTATAACCCATCTATTATTCGGCGATAAAAACTCATCAACCAAGAATATCTAAAATTGACACCGAAATTTCCTATCTCTTATCTGACTTGGACTTTTAAATAAATAACTAAAGAAATTCTCAAATCATTAAGTTCTAAGTTGCTTGGTAATTCGGTTGTTTTTCATGTACCGAATCTATTTTGCAACATGCTGCTTGTCGCTGAATTAAACCCAACCAGCTACACATAACGTCCAACGGGCTTGACCTTTTTCAAACAACGGCTAGCATCGGTCTGTCTAATATGAAGAATTTGTCTCCGCTATAACCAGATGCCTGCTGTACTACTCACAACAAATCATTAGAAACCTCAATATGTGTAGCACCTATTGAAAATAAAATTCTAGCATGAATTGCAAATATATTCGGCCTTTTTATTTGTGCAAGATTTCCTAAGTGGCACGAGGCTTCAAAACAATATCATGGAGAAATAACTAAACAACACCAACGTATTGGCCATTGCTTCTAGAGCTGAATCTACAAAATGCAATCTCCATGGTACTAAAGAGACAAGACTAAAAAGAATATTATGCTCAACACTGATAAAATTAAAACAATTTGGCCGTTCACAGATTTAAAAGATTCATAAGCCAAATTATCAAAGCACAAGTATAAGCACAAATTCTAATGAGCACATACCTTGTCTCGGTTCCCAATAACTCTAAGGACGATGATAGAAACACACCGGCCATCTGTATTTACTTTCAAAAGATATAAACTATTCATCCATTAAAGTCTGTGCTGGCCGAAATTCTTGATGATGAGACAGAAATCTTCGGCCTTGTCGCTTGTTGATTTTATTATTTTTGTTCTCCATCTTTGTCGCTCTTTTCACAACAGGAGCTTGCACATCTTTCTTGCCTTGAGGTTCTCCTTTAGGAACCCACGCCATGTTCTTGCTTTTTAGCTTTTCAGCACTAAGCCGTTTCAGCTTCTTTTCTTGCCAACTTGATAAACCGAGTGGGCGTCCCGGCTGTGATTTTGTTTTGCATTGTGGCAAATCTTTTTTAATCTTGGGCACTTTCAACTTGGCTTGTTTTGACTCGACAATTGGGTCTTTGAAAGTTACTCGCTTCACTTCCTTGCCCATAGTAGCCAATGTCAATTCAATTGGCTTTTCATTATTTGGTGTTGAGTCTGAAGTAGCACACTTGCGTCCATCTTTTTTGACTCGGTATACTTGCTTAACTACTTCTTTCTTCACCCATGAGCCCCGGACCGATTCCTTTTTAGTGACACGGTCTTTGTCAAATGACTGTTGATCACTTGTTGATCTTTTTGGAGCTGCAAAATTTGGACGAGATGATCTATAATTAGATGGATAACGTGCCCGTGAGTCGTACCTTTCCCATGGTGGATATGAATAAAAATCAGCGTAGGGAGGTATCCATGACATCGGCATTGGTGGCCCAAAAGGATAATACGAATTTGTTGCATTGAATTCATCCATTCGCCAATCCCTGTCCTTAGACTTTCGCCTTGGGGGTGATCTTGATGCTTTTGCACTACCTGACCGATAAGCACTTTTTGCTTCATTCTCTTTTTGATATTTTTCCAATAGCTGCTCAAAAGTGACTTTTGATTTCTTCCCTTTGTGCTTATCACGGCCTTTCTCTTTCTTGGTTTGGCATGCATCGATCTTTGGATTTTTGTGTTGCCCCCCAGTGCTAGATGTCTTCGTTATAGCTTTAATGGAATCTTCGCCTTCAAGATCATTTTTGATATGCTCTTCAACAATCTCTTCACTTGTAGGCGTGACCTCATAATCCTTGGTGTGTACCTGCTCATCATTACATGAATCGGCCAGAAGTAACCGATGCAATATATTTTGTTTATCATATTTTAATCGTCCTTTATCAACGGCCGATTGTACTATTTGATGAAACATGTTGCAATTATCAATACTATGATCAAACGAATCATGCAACTTGCAATACACTCGTCCTCGTAATGATGGCATAACGTTGTGATCAAGAATTCTAATATAATCATTTTCTAGCAATATATCAAAGATATGATCACACATGCTCAACTTGAAGTTATACCTTTTATCTTCTAGCCGATCTTGTGGTGAGAACGGCTCTGAAATTGAGTAACCAAATGGTTTAGAATTTACCTCACCCCATTCGGCCATGAATTGTTCTTCACACTCTTTTTCCGATGTCTTTGAATACACACTTATACTAGCATCGGCTCTCTTGCAAAACTCTAAACTTGGCTTTATATTTCTGAAATCAAAATAATTAGAGCACATATGTCTCACTTGAAACCACACGTTTGCCAAGTATGAAATAAGCAAAGCTAGCCACGTGTACATAAAATGCATGGCATTGTGAATCAATATCATTGTACGACATGGATCACAGTACCTCATTAAACTTGACTTTATGTTTCTGGAACCGAAACAATTAAAGCACGCATGTCTCACTAGAGACCAAATGTAAGCCAAGTGTGAAACAAGCAAAGCTACCCATGTAGATATAACATGCATATGAAATACTGGGGAAAACTTTGACTGTAATAATTTGTTATTATCGGTCTCTCTAAATGGCACAATATGTTGACCGATATACTTTGTAAGAATTTTATTAGCAACAACTAAATTACTTCTCTCGATTGGTCTTTCAAAGCTTATAAGAATTTTGCTAATAGATGCATCAATAATAAAGTTTTGACCAAATCGGAAAATAAGTAAATTATCTGTTACTTTGAAGACGTTGGCATAGTATGATGATGACATAACCTGAAAAATACCTTGCTCCGCCTCTAGATAATTCTCCAACGCCTTGTCTTCTTCTTTCTCTGGTTTTTGTGCTTCTTCACTTTGATGTTCTTTGTCAACCGAACATTGTTCGGCTATGGTTTCCTTTTCTTCATGTTCATCGTTAGCCGAATTTTGTTCGGCTATATTTTCTTCTTCTTGATGCTCATCAACTTCTCTGGCACGAAACTCGTAGGGCAGCATGACAACGCCCTTACCTCCAGAAAAATCAAACATAGCAACTTCGCTATGCTCATCATCCTCTTGATCATTGAAGCTCGCTTCTTTTGATTCAACAGATTCGTCCAATGTATTTTTGTACTCGGCTTTTTCCATAACCGAATTAACCATACTAGATGAATCATCTGTCTTGTCTTTATAAATTTCATTACCTTGCAAAGCTTCTTCCTTTATGAGCTGAGTGCCGAATGTATGAGAAGTGCTTGGCGTCGTTACTTTTTTGATGATGCCGTTCTTTGTCCTGACGTATTGCTTTAACTTCTCAGCTTTCCATTCTTCCATCTCCCGCTCAATCTCACGTTCCGTCTCTCGCCAGTCATCTTCACATAAATCGTCAAGCGTGACGGCGAGCCGGTCATCCTCAATCTCACGCTCAACCTCACGTTCAGCTTCCTTCGGCCACGGGTTGCCGAAATCCTGCAATTGTGTAGAGGACGTACCACACGCTGCAACACTGGATGAGAACACATTAGTTTCTACCGAATTTTCTATTCGGCTATAACCATTGTCAGCGTACATATCTGACTTAACTCTGCCTGAATTTAATTCGACTTCAACTGAGTCAGCTACTATAGCCGGAGCAATCTTCAGATGTAAACTGGACTCGGCATGTGCATCGTTTGCCATACTAGCCGAGTTAACCTTTATTTGTTGATTAAGTCGCAGAATCTCATCTTGAAGTATTTTCTTCATCTCGCCAAAAGACTCATTAACCAAATCTTCCAGCGATTGCCCCCCGATGCTTTCACTTTCTTTCGGCAATGTAGTGTTGCCGAAATCTTGTACTTGTACAGGGGACGTGTCGTAAGCTGCAGCACTAGACAAAGGCATATTAGCTCCTACCAAATTTCCACTTATTCGGCTATAACCATTGTAAATGTGTGAATCCGAATATTGAAAATTATTAGTTGCACATGGTACCGAAAAGTTACTAGTAGAAGGTGCAGCACATGACGGTTGAAAATAATTGGGCAAATAACTAGTAGTAGCATGTCCCATTGCCCTGTCTATCGGCATGTTTGAAGATGAACTAGCATATTGTGAATTATTTGCCGATGAATAAAAAGATGAAACACTTGTTTGCATATTATTAAAATTTCTAACATTAGGTGTTTCGTATTGATTAACCAAATTCGCCATGTTGGTCATCGGCATATGGTTTGCTGGGGTTGCCGATGCATGAGAATTCGGATCTACATGTTGCGCGTTGCTAAAATAATTTGAGGCGTATATATTATTTTGCATCGGCTCTTGCAGGTAGTTAAAACTAGGGCTAGCCGATCCAGTATGCATATCAGAATTTCTAGCAACATCAACATGAGAATAATTTGCATCTACATAAGAATACTGAGGATACATGTTACCGTTGTAGATTGCAGATCTCGATGACGCTCTCTTCGTAGCAAGAACGGGCCGGAAACCGCTCAAACTTCGTCCCCAGCGGAGTCGCCAAAATGTGTTGGCACCGAAAACTGTCCAGCGCAACACCAGGATGATCGTCGTGCTTTCGTGACGACGGACGGATGTTTTACGAGCAAAACAACAAAGGGTTCCCCTCACTTTCGTGGAGGAGAGAGCCGACCGTTTTACAGGCAAAACGGCAAAGGATCGCCACGCCCTAGGGCTGCTAGAACATGGCGGAGAAACGAACCAGAACGATACAGAAAACGATAAAGGAAAAAGTAAGCAGAACGTAAAGATAAATTGTATTGTTTCGATTGTGTCTCCTTTTTCCAATCGGCCATATGCCCATAATATATAGGCAGCCAGGTCTTCGGCAAATACACGGTTTGCTTTCTTAGCGTACAAGCCAATAATATATTCTAAGTTTGATTCGGTCACCGCCTAAACAGGTACGTGATATTACCTTAATTAGTTCGAGTACAACCGAATCGATTAGAAATTGTACGCCTCCTTCACGTAACTTGATAGCCTCCTGAACAGCCACAGCTTACATGTATTACGTGACACCTCCTGGCCATATTCACGTGGAAGCACTCCTTGCTTATGTCTAAAATATTCCGGCCAGGATGCTAATGATTCCAAATTACCGTTGATCATGCATGTGATCTTCCCTGATGATTCTTCCTGCGTGACCTTGTAAATTCAGGTTGGCACCTGAATTCTCCAAGCCCTTGTCCTTGGTAGCATGTGCAGCTCAAATCACCTCTGGTTGTAGCTAGGACTTGTCCTGGGCACCTCTAGAACTTAGCTCAACGTATCCCAGAATCCATCGAGGACTTGTCCTGCTACGTGCTAGTCTATGCAACACTCCATATATTTGTTGCGAGTAAATAGCTTCGTATACTTGGTCTGCCGCCACGGCATTTGTACTGCACTCCGATGAAGCCTGCATTTGAACTAAACCACAGCTCCGAATATATATGTCAACTAATAATCAATACATAACCATTTAAATTAATTTGGCCGATCATACAATCTAGCTAGCCAAATTAGGTCATCAACAGAAGGTAAACCCTTGAGAACTTTGCCGTCCGGACCCCGATCAAGCTAGTTTTTTTTTTTCATGACTCTAGAATGACATGCCAGACCCCTAGGGAAAGCAGATTTACAAAATTGGCCCGATGGAGATTTTTCTAAAATTCGGTTATCGTAAGCTAGAGAGCAACGTTCGTTTCGGTGAAATCCTACACTTCCTTCGAAGATGTCGGCGGCCACCCACCCTCCAGATGAGACGATCAAAACATGAGTAGCACATAGAAACTTTGGGTGGGCTATTTAGATCATGTCTGTACCAATCACGTCTTGTAACCGAGCCGTTCAGGTACCGTGACGGCCGCGTCACTGTGGACTACCGACGCAGAGTTCACGGTGAAGGTAAAGCCTTGAGAACTTTGCCGTCCGGACCCCGATCGAGCTAGTTTTTTTTTCATGGCTCTAGAATGACATGCCACACCCCTAGAGAAAGTAGATTTACAAAATTGGCCCAAGGGAGATTTTTCTAAAATTCGCTTATCGTAAGCTAGAGAGCAACGTTCGTTTCGGTGAAATCCTACACTTCCTTCGAAGATGTCTATGGCCACCCACCCTCCAGATGAGCCGATCAAAACATGAGTAGCACATAGAAAGTTAGGGTGGGCTATTTAGATCATGTCTGTACCAAGCACGTCTTGTGACCGAGCCGTTCAGGTACCGTGACGGCCGCGTCACTATGGACTACCGACGCATAGTTCACGGTGAAGGTAAACCCTTGAGAACTTTTCCGTCCGGACCCCGATCGAGCTAGTTTTTTTTTCATGGCTCTAGAATGACATGCCACACCCTAGAAAAAGCAGATTTACAAAATTGGCCCAAGGGAGATTTTTCTAAAATTCGCTTATCGTAATCTAGAGACCAACGTTCGTTTCGGTGAAATCCTACACTTCCTTCGAAGATGTCTGTGGCCACCCACCCTCCACATTAGCGGATCAAAACATGAGTAGCACATAGAAAGTTAGGGTGGGCTATTTAGATCATGTCTGTACAAATCACATCTTGTGACCAAGCCGTTCAGGTACCGTGGCGGCCGCGTCACCGTGGACTACCGATACAGAGTTCACGATGAAGGTAAACCCTTGAGAACTTTGCCGTCCGGACCCCGATCGAGCTATTTTTTTTTCATGGCTCTAGAATGACATGCCAGACCCCTAGGGAAAGAAGATTTACAAAATTGGCCCGATGGAGATTTTTCTAAAATTCGGTTATCGTAAGCTAGAGAGCAACGTTCGTTTCGGTGAAATCCTACACTTCCTTCTAAGATGTCGGCGGCCACCCACCCTCCAGATGAGCCGATCAAAACATGAGTAGCACATAGAAAGTTAAGGTGGGCTATTTAGATCATGTCTGTACCAAGCACGTCTTGTGACCGAGCCGTTCAGGTACCGTGACGGCCGCGTCACTATGGACTACCGACGCATAGTTCACGGTGAAGGTAAAACCTTGAGAACTTTGCCGTCCGGACCCCGATTGAGCTAGTGTTTTTTTCATGGCTCTAGAATGACATGCCACACCCCTAGGGAAAACAGATTTACAAAATTGGCCTGATGGAGATTTTTCTAAAATTCTCTTATCGTAAGCTAGAGAGCAACGTTCGTTTCGGTGAAATCCTACACTTCCTTCGAAGATGTCTGTGATCACCCACCCTCCAGATCAGCCGATCAAAACATGAGTATCACATAGAAAGTTTGGGTGGGCTATTTAGATCATGTCTGTACCAATCACGTCTTGTGACCGAGCCGTTCAGGTACCGTGACGGCCGCGTCACTGTGGACTACCGACGCAGAGTTCACGGTGAAGGTAAACCCTTGAGAACTTTGCCGTCCGGACCCCGATCGAGCTAGTTTTTTTTCATGGCTCTAGAATGACATGCCACACCCCTAGAGAAAGTAGATTTACAAAATTGGCCCAAGGGAGTTTTTTCTAAAATTCGCTTATCGTAAGCTAGAGAACAACGTTCGTTTCGGTGAAATCCTACACTTCCTTCGAAGATGACTGCGGCCACCCACCCTCCAGATTAGCCGATCAAAACATGAGCAGCACATAGAAAGTTAGGGTGGGCTATTTAGATCATTTATGTACCAATCAAGTCTTGTGACCGAGCCGTTCAGGTACCGTGGCGGCCGCGTCACCGTGGACTACCGACGCAGAGTTCACGGTGAAGTTAAACCCTTGAGAACTTTGCCGTCCGGACCCTGATCGAGCTAGTTTTTTTTTTCATGGCTCTAGAATGACATGCCAGACCCCTAGGAAAAGCAGATTTACAAAATTGGCCCGATGGAGATTTTTCTAAAATTCGATTATCGTAAGCTAGAGAGCAACGTTCGTTTCGGTGAAATCCTACACTTCCTTCGAAGATGTCTATGGCCACCCACCCTCCAGATGAGCCGATCAAAACATGAGTAGCACATAGAAAGTTTGGGTGGGCTATTTAGATCATGTTTGTACCAATCAAGTCTTGTGACCGAGCCGTTCAGGTACCATGGCGGCCGCGTCACCGTGGACTACCGACGCAGAGTTCACGGTGAAGGTAAAACCATGAGAACTTTGCTGTCCGGACCCCGACCGAGATAGTTTTTTTTTCATGGCTCTAGAATGGCATGCCACACCCCTAGAGAAAGCAGATTTACAAAATTGGCCCAAGGGAGATTTTTCTAAAATTCGCTTATCGTAAGCTAGAGAGCAACGTTCGTTTCGGTGAAATCCTACACTTCCTTTGAAGATGTCTGTGGCCACCCACCCTCCAGATTAGCCGATCAAAACATGAGTAGCACATAGAAAGTTAGGGTGGGCTATTTAGATCATGTCTGCACCAATCAAGTCTTGTGACTGAGCCGTTCAGGTACCGTGGCGGCCGTGTCACCGTGGACTACCGACGCACAGTTCACGGTGAAGGTAAACCCATGAGAACTTTGCCGTCCGGACCCCGATCGAGCTAGTTTTTTTTTTCATGGCTCTAGAATGACATGCCAGACCCCTAGGGAAAGCAGATTTACAAAATTGGCCTGATGGAGATTTTTCTAAAATTCGGTTATCATAAGCTAGAGGGCAACGTTCGTTTCGGTGAAATCCTACACTTCCTTCGAAGATGTCTGCGGCCACCCACCCTCCAGATGAGCTGATCAAAACATGAGTAGCACATAGAAAGTTAGGGTGGGCTATTTAGATCATGTCTGTACGAAGCACGTCTTGTGACGGAGCCGTTCAGGTACCATGACGGCCGCGTCACTATGGACTACCGACGCATAGTTCACGGTGAAGGTAAACCCTTGAGAACTTTGCCGTCCGGACCCCGATCGAGCTAGTTTTTTTTTCATGGCTCTAGAATGACATGCCACACCCCTAGAAAAAGCAGATTTACAAAATTTGCCCACGGTACCTGAACGGCTCGGTCACAAGACGTGATTTTTACAGACATGATCTAAATAGCCCACCCTAACTTTCTATGTACTACTCATGTTTTGATCGGCTAATCTGGAGGGTGGGTGGCCACAGACGTCTTGGAAGGAAGTGTAGGATTTCACCGAAACGAGCGTTGCTCTCTAGCTTACGATAAGCGAATTTTAGAAAAATCTTCCTTGGGCCAATTTTGTAAATCTACTTTCTCTAGGGGTGTGGCATGTCATTCTAGAGCCATGAACAAAAAAACTAGCTCGATCGGGGTCCGGACGGCAAAGTTCTCAAGGGTTTACCTTCACCGTGAACTCTGCGTCGGTAGCCCACAGTGACGCGGCCGTCACGGTACCTGAACGGCTCGGTCACAAGACGTGATTGGTACAGACATGATCTAAATAGCCCACCCAAACTTTCTATGTGCTACTAATGTTTTGATCGGCTGATCTGGAGGGTGGGTGGCCACAGACATCTTCGAAGGTAGTGTAGGATTTCACCGAAACGAACGTTGCTCTCTAGCTTACGATAAGAGAATTTTAGAAAAATCTCCATCGGGCCAATTTTGTAAATCTGTTTTCCCTAGGGGTGTGGCATGTCATTCTAGAGCCATGAAAAAAACACTAGCTCAATCGGGGTCCGAACGGCAAAGTTCTCAAGGTTTTACCTTCACCGTGAACTATGCGTCGGTAGTCCATAGTGATGCGGCCGTCACGGTACCTGAACGGCTCGGTCAAAAGACGTGCTTGGTACAGACATGATCTAAATAGCCCACCCTAACTTTCTATGTGCTACTCATGTTTTGATCGGCTCATCTGGAGGGTGGGTGGCCGCAGACATCTTTGAAGGAAGTGTAGGATTTCACCGAAACGAACGTTGCTCTCTAGCTTACGATAACCGAATTTTAGAAAAATCTCCATCGGGCCAATTTTGTAAATCTGTTTTCCCTAGGGGTCTGGCATGTCATTCTAGAGCCATGAAAAAAAAAACTAGCTCGATCGGGGTCCGGACGGCAAAGTTCTCAAGGGTTTACCTTCACCGTGAAATCTGTATCGGTAGTCCACGGTGACGCGGCTGCCACGGTACCTGAACGGCTCGGTCACAAGACGTGATTTGTACAGACATGATCTAAATAGCCCACCCTAACTTTCTATGTGCTACTCATGTTTTGATCCGCTAATCTGGAGGGTGGGTGGCCACAGACATCTTCGAAGGAAGTGTAGGATTTCACCGAAATGAACGTTGGTCTCTAGCTTACGATAAGCGAATTTTAGAAAAATCTCCCTTGGGCCAATTTTGTAAATCTGCTTTTTCTAGGGGTGTGGCATGTCATTCTAGAGCCATGAAAAAAAACTAGCTCGATCGGGGTCCGGACGGCAAAGTTCTCAAGGGTTTACCTTCACCGTGAACTATGCGTCGGTAGTCCATAGTGACGCGGCCGTCACGGTACCTGAACGGCTCGGTCACAAGACGTGCTTGGTACAGACATGATCTAAATAGCCCACCCTAACTTTCTATGTGCTACTCATGTTTTGATCGGCTAATCTGGAGGGTGGGTGGCCACAGACATCTTCAAAGGAAGTATAGGATTTCACCGAAACGAACGTTGCTCTATAGCTTACGATAAGCGAATTTTAGAAAAATATCCCTTGGGCCAATTTTGTAAGTCTGCTTTCTCTAGGTGTGTGGCATGTCATTCTAGAGCCATGAAAAAAAAACTAGCTCGATCGGGGTCCGGACGGCAAAGTTCTCAAGGTTTTACCTTCACCGTGAACTCTGCGTCGGTAGTCCACGGTGACGCGGCCGCCACGGTACGTGAACGGCTCGGTCACAAGACTTGATTGGTACAGACATGATCTAAATAGCCCACCCAAACTTTCTATGTGCTACTCATGTTTTGATCGGCTCATCTGGAGGGTGGGTGGCCGTAGACATCTTCGAAGGAAGTGTAGGATTTCACCGAAACGAACGTTGCTCTCTAGCTTACGATAACCGAATTTTAGAAAAATCTCCATCAGGCCAATTTTGTAAATATGCTTTTCCTAGGGGTCTGGCATGTCATTCTAGAGCCATGAAAAAAAAACCTAGCTCGATCGGGGTCCGGACGGCAAAGTTCTCAAGGGTTTACCTTCACCGTGAACTCTGCGTCGGTAGTCCACGGTGACGCGGCCGCCACGGTACCTGAACGGCTCGGTCACAAGACTTGATTGGTACAGACATGATCTAAATAGCCCACCCTAACTTTCTATGTGCTTCTCATGTTTTGATCGGCTAATCTGGAGGGTGGGTGGCCGCAGACATCTTCGAAGGAAGTGTAGGATTTCACCGAAACGAACGTTGCTCTCTACCTTACGATAAGCGAATTTTAGAAAAATCTCCCTTGGGCCAATTTTGTAAATCTACTTTCTCTAGGGGTGTGGCATGTCATTCTAGAGCCATGAAAAAAAAACTAGCTCGATCGGGGTCCGGACGGCAAAGTTCTCAAGGGTTTACCTTCACCGTGAACTCTGCGTCGGTAGTCCACAGTGACGCGGCCGTCACGGTACCTGAACGGCTCGGTCACAAGACGTGATTGGTACAGACATGATCTAAATAGCCCGCCCAAACTTTCTATGTGCTACTCATGTTTTGATCGGCTGATCTGGAGGGTGGGTGGCCACAGACATCTTCGAAGGAAGTGTAGGATTTCACCGAAACGAACGTTGCTCTCTAGCTTACGATAAGAGAATTTTAGAAAAATCTCCATCGGGCCAATTTTGTAAATCTCTTTTCCCTAGGGGTGTGGCATGTCATTCTAGAGCCATGAAAAAAAACACTAGCTCAATCGGGGTCCGGACGGCAAAGTTCTCAAGGTTTTACCTTCACCGTGAACTATGCGTCGGTAGTCCATAGTGACGCGGCCGTCACGGTACCTGAACGGCTCGGTCACAAGACGTGCTTGGTACAGACATGATCTAAATAGCCCACCCTAACTTTCTATGTGCTACTCATGTTTTGATCGGCTCATCTGGAGGGTGGGTGGCCGCCGACATCTTAGAAGGAAGTGTAGGATTTCACCGAAACGAACGTTGCTCTCTAGCTTACGATAACCGAATTTCAGAAAAATCTCCATCGGGCCAATTTTGTAAATCTTCTTTCCCTAGGGGTCTGGCATGTCATTCTAGAGCAATGAAAAAAAAAACTAGCTCGATCGGGGTCCGGACGGCAAAGTTCTCAAGGGTTTACCTTCACCGTGAACTCTGTATCGGTAGTCCACGGTGACGCGGCCGCCACGGTACCTGAACGGCTCGGTCACAAGACGTGATTTGTACAGACATGATCTAAATAGCCCACCCTAACTTTCTATGTGCTACTCATGTTTTGATCCGCTAATGTGGAGGGTGGGTGGCCACAGACATCTTCGAAGGAAGTGTAGGGTTTCACCGAAACGAACGTTGGTCTCTAGCTTACGATAAGCGAATTTTAGAAAAATCTCCCTTGGGCCAATTTTGTAAATCTGCTTTTTCTAGGGGTGTGGCATGTCATTCTAGAGCCATGAAAAAAAAACTAGCTCGATCGGGGTCCGGACGGCAAAGTTCTCAAGGGTTTACCTTCACCGTGAACTATGCGTCGGTAGTCCATAGTGACGCGGCCGTCACGGTACCTGAACGGCTCGGTCACAAGACGTGCTTGGTACAGACACGATCTAAATAGCCCACCCTAACTTTCTATGTGCTACTCATGTTTTGATCGGCTCATCTGGAGGGTGGGTGGCCGCAGACATCTTCGAAGGAAGTGTAGGATTTCACCAAAACAAACGTTGCTCTCTATCTTACGATAAGCGAATTTTAGAAAAATCTCCCTTGGGCCAATTTTGTAAATCTGCTTTTTCTAGGGGTGTGGCATGTCATTCTAGAGCCACGAAAAAAAACTAGCTCGATCGGGGTCCGGACGGCAAAGTTCTCAAGGGTTTACCTTCACCGTGAACTATGCGTCGGTAGTCCATAGTGACGCGGCCGTCACGGTACCTGAACGGCTCGGTCACAAGACGTGCTTGGTACAGACATGATCTAAATAGCCCACCCTAACTTTCTATGTGCTACTCATGTTTTGATCGGCTAATCTGGAGGGTGGGTGGCCACAGACATCTTCAAAGGAAGTATAGGATTTCACCGAAACGAACGTTGCTCTCTAGCTTACGATAAGCGAATTTTAGAAAAATATCCCTTGGGCCAATTTTGTAAGTCTGCTTTCTCTAGGTGTGTGGCATGTCATTCTAGAGCCATGAAAAAAAAACTAGCTCGATCGGGGTCCGGACGGCAAAGTTCTCAAGGTTTTACCTTCACCGTGAACTCTGCGTCGGTAGTCCACGGTGACGCGGCCGCCACGGTACGTGAACGGCTCGGTCACAAGACTTGATTGGTACAGACATGATCTAAATAGCCCACCCAAACTTTCTATGTGCTACTCATGTTTTGATCGGCTCATCTGGAGGGTGGGTGGCCGTAGACATCTTCGAAGGAAGTGTAGGATTTCACCGAAACGAACGTTGCTCTCTAGCTTACGATAACCGAATTTTAGAAAAATCTCCATCAGGCCAATTTTGTAAATATGCTTTTCCTAGGGGTCTGGCATGTCATTCTAGAGCCATGAAAAAAAAACCTAGCTCGATCGGGGTCCGGACGGCAAAGTTCTCAAGGGTTTACCTTCACCGTGAACTCTGCGTCGGTAGTCCACGGTGACGCGGCCGCCACGGTACCTGAACGGCTCGGTCACAAGACTTGATTGGTACAGACATGATCTAAATAGCCCACCCTAACTTTCTATGTGCTACTCATGTTTTGATCGGCTCATCTGGAGGGTGGGTGGCCGCAGACATCTTCGAAGGAAGTGTAGGATTTCACCGAAACGAACGTTGCTCTCAAGCTTACGATAAGCGAATTTTAGAAAAATCTCCCTTGGGCCAATTTTGTAAATCTACTTTCTCTAGGGGTGTGGCATGTCATTCTAGAGCCATGAAAAAAAAACTAGCTCGATCGGGGTCCGGACGGCAAAGTTCTCAAGGGTTTACCTTCACTGTGAACTCTGCGTCGGTAGTCCACCGTGACGCGGCCGTCACGGTACCTGAACGGCTCGGTCACAAGACGTGATTGGTACAGACATGATCTAAATAGCCCACCCAAACTTTCTATGTGCTACTCATGTTTTGATCGGCTGATCTGGAGGGTGGGTGGCCACAGACATCTTCGAAGGAAGTGTAGGATTTCACCGAAACGAACTGACGAGTTTATAGCTCGGCAAATCCCTGGGTCGAGTACCCCGGGTTGATTGAAGGGAGAGAGATGAGCGCTGGTGATCACGACGGCTGACAAGCAAGGCGTTTTACCCAGGTTCAGGCTCCCGGAGGATAACACCCTACTTCCTGCTTGTCTGGTATTGATGGCGAGTTGTGGCTACAATGGCGAGATGGCGATCTCGCTAGGGTTGCAGTGGCGGCTATGAGCTTGCTTACCATAGACGAAGGACCCTCCTAGCCTTTATATCATAGGCTAGGTCCCGGGTGAACGGTGCCGATGGCGCTTACAAGACGATCAGACTAACTTGACCTATCAGTCGACTATCTTGGGCCGCACGTCGTCCTCCTTGGGCTTTCTTTGGGCCTTCGTCATAAGGTTGTTGGCGTGACCCAGGTATCCCCACCGTGGGACACTCGAAGAGTGACCCCACGACAGTAGCCCCCGAGTGCTCAGTCGAATCGTAGAGTCGGGTAGAGGACTCCTTCCTCCTGGGCACGCCGTCGGGTTCCTGAGAGGAACGAATAAAATTAGTCGACTCCGGCCGTTCAGGGCTCATGGAGGATTCCTTAGTCGAACTTTCGACTGCAGGGCAAAATACTGCGAGTGCAGCCTTAGTCGGTGATTTTTCGACTGCTATTGTTCTGAGTCACTCGGGAGCGCGAACAGCGCTCCCGATGGGAGTAGCCCCCGAGATTAAGCTGAATTGCTTGCAATTGAGGTTAAACTCAATTTTTCTTCAGTCGAAAAAGCCCGCTCCCGATGGGAGTGAATAAGGGACTCGAATTTATGGAGTCGCAATTGGCTTTGCTTGACTTACTGTATATTCGGCCAGTTTGGCTTATTGTGCGAGTTTGTTCAGCTCCAGGAGCTTACTCTGTCTTCGAGTCACTCGAATGAATTGTTCGAGTTCTCAATCAGCCCGTTGGCTTACTTAGTACACCTTTGCAGTTGACGTCAGCGCTGATGCCTGGGGCGCAGTCTGCGACCGATGGGACATGACAGTGCAGTCCCACTGTCAGGATGGACTGGAAACAGCGGTTGCCGCTTAATTCTGACCGTTGGGCGCGAAAATTTCGCTCTGTGATGATGACGCCTTGTTTCCCGTGCGTAGTGGGCGGCGACGGTTGCTATCTCCGCCCGACACGTGGACGGCCAGATGTTGTTGTAACTTGCGGTTTCGTGAAGGACGGCCTAGATGGACTGACCGCGCGGTATATATTTTTCACCGCGGCGATGAACAGTCCATTCCATCCCCTTTCTTCCTTCGTCGCCGCAGCTTTCTCCGCCATTGCTGCGCTTCTGCGAAGTTCTTGTCTCCACCCCCTCCACGAGCGTTCGCGATGAAGAGGACGAAGACCGCTGAGGGCGCCGTCGCCGCCGCCGCCGAGGCGAGCATGATGAAGAAGGTCGACGGCGATTGGGCGAAATTGTCGGTGAAGAAGGCCGAGCTCGAGGCCCTCCGCGCGCAGGGGCTGCTGCCGCCTGCGGACCAGGCGACGGTGCGCGCACCTGGGAAAGAGGTGTTCCCCTCCCCTCGCGAGGGGGAACGCGTTTGCTTCGTGGATTTCCTTCCGCGGGGTTTCGGGTTCGCCCTCCACGATTTCGTTCGTGGTCTCCTGTATGCTTATGGGATTCAGATCCATGATCTGACTCCCAACAGCGTCTTGAGCATCGCGAGCTTTATCGTGCTCTGCGAGTGTTTCCTGGGGATCGCACCCCACTGGCCGCTGTGGAAGGCGTTGTTCCTTGTGAGGAAGAACGTTGGGAAGAGCAAGCAGGTGTATCCTGTCGGCGGCTTCGGCATTCAGGTGCGTGGCGACACCACCTACTTTCAGATGAAGAAATCCGACTCCGTCCAGGGCTGGCGGAAGAAATGGTTCTACGTCCGGTGCGACCAGGAAGGGCTTCCAGACTTCGTTGCTGATCGCGAGTTGCGGAAGATGAATGCGTGGACGCACCCGCTGTCGAAGGAAGACAGGGAAGCGACCAAGCCCTTGCTGACGCTCCTTCGTGGCCTTCTGAAGACCCTTGGGCGCGAGACAGGTGGGGTGCACCTTATTGCCACCTTCTACAGGCTGCGGGTGCAGCCACTCCGCGCTCGCGACCAACCAATGTGGGCGCGTGAAGGCGGCGATGAACTCGACGATGAAGAAGTTGAGTCGAAGGTGAGGAGCATCACTCGACTCCGAGCCGCTGACGCGTGCAACGTCAAGTGCCCAGTCGAGCCGTATGGCCCTAATAATCCTGTACCTGAGGTAAGCTTTGTATACTTTGCTCTTCATTTTCTGCAGTCGAATTGCTTTGGCCTGACTCGAATGCTTCATTTGTTGACAGGGTCACTCAAGCTATGTGAGCCTTCCTCCGCTGATGGAGAACGGACCTCACATCGAGGCAGAGTTCCTGGTAGAGGACGAGGATGACGACGAAGAATTACCCTCCGCCAACTCTCCGAGTGAAGAGGCAGGGGAGGATGATGAGGATGAAGAGCCGCTGCTGAAGCGACAGAGGCAAAAGAGTGGGGAGTCCATGTCGGCGTCATCACCCCTGAAGGATGCAGCTGTTGAGGACAAGGTGGAGACAAGCGGGTCGTCTTCGGGTGCTAGGCACGCGGGTGGCCAGGCTGAGCGTTTTGTCGTGCCACCCCTCAACTCTGCACCGCCAACAGGATTTGCAAGGATGCCCTCTGTCTCCCTGGGCAGCGAAGATGATGTCACCAGGTTAGTCTTGTAACCCTTTCCTTGTTTTGTCGAGTGTGCTGTTTGACTTTGCGAGTCCTTGATTTGAGTTGTCCTGTCACAGCGACCGTACTGGCGCTGTTGGTTCTTCGCCTCCAGAGATGGAGCACACGTCTGCTCCCGTGTTCGAGCAGACTGCAAAGACGACTGAAGATGAGCCGCAGGCGGGTGACGCTTTGACCTTGAAGGCTTCGACCTCCTCCATGCCAGAGAGAACTGCCGATGCGACCCCGGCTGATGCTGGGCTGCTTGAACATGTAGGTGTCCCTTATCTTAGTTCTGTAACATCTGTATCGGGTGCGTGAACAGCGCTCCCGATGGGAGTAGCCCCCGAAGATGTGCGTGACTAGAATAGTCGGGCGCAGATTGATGTCTTGTGTTTCCTGCAGCCATATTATCGCCAGCAGATGGAGGGAGCCGCCACCTTTGTTCGCATGGAGCAGGAGAGGAATCAGCTCCGCACTGCTCTGGAGCAGGCGAAAGGTGAGTGCAGACCCTTGTGTTTGAGGGGTGATTCGACTGAAGTTGTCACTGACTTTGCTCCGGTGATCCACAGGCGAGACGAGAGCATGGCTAAGCGGGTCGCAGAGCTGGAGAAATCGCTGGGTGAAGCTCAAGAGCGTGAGCGAACCCGGGGTGATCTGGAGAAGACCCAAGTCGACCGCCTGCTCGCACTCGCCGATGTCATTGGGAGTAAGTATTCGGCTCGTGGCCTACTTTGCTTTCTGTCGACTGCTGAAGTCTTACGGGTGCGGGTTTCTTTTGGAACAATACTTGCGGAGGTGCTCCTCCAGAAGGAACTTCCAGTGCTAATGTCGGCTTGACGGAGGCTGTTGGCTTCATCGACCGCGTCTGCGCATATGCCTCGGCGGCACTGCAGAAGTCGACAGGCGCGTTGGCGACTGTGCACCAGAGCATCTTCCCCAGCCAGCTACCGCCAGTAGCCGTTGACGCGCTTGCGGCTCCTTTTGAAGGCAACGCGACCACCATGGCGGACTACACGCGTGCGCAGATGGTACGCGGCTCAGAGCTCACCTTCCAGCTACTCCTTGGTCACCAAGTCGTAGGTGATTTTGAGAAGGTGGTCAGCGACTTCCCCCGAAGGCCTGATGGCAAGACCGCGTCCCTTAGCGGTGTGAAGGCGCGGGCGAGTCTGCTGGCTGTGAAGTTGATCGCCACCTTCGAAAGGAAAATCGCCAAGGCTGCAGAGTTGGCCGCTAGGAAGAGCCGGTCTCAGTCGGAGTCTGCGATGTAGACTTTCTTTTAAGATTCTGCTACTTTTGGTCTTGGTCTTGTAATGAACAATGTAGTTTGCGGGTCCTCTGGCCGCGAACATGTTGATGTTGCAATGTGAATTTGCTTCTTCGAGTTTTCTTTAGTATCTATGCTTGAATGTCTTCTTGGCTTGACGCTGTCGAATTTGGCAGTCTGAGATGGGCGAAGCTCCTGGAGTCGCTGGAACGACTGGTGCGGGTGACGAGGAGGATACCTCTTCGGCTGCACCCACTCGTCGTCGCCGTCGGGCTCCTCCCGCTCCTGTGCGAAGCGTTAATGATCAACGAGTGATGACCTTCATGAGGAACAAGGTTGTTGAGCTCGAATCAAAGCTGAAGGTTGCCGAGTTGGAGTTGCAGCGCGTGAAGTCACGGCCCGTTGCACCGTTCTCCCAGCGTGAGGAGTTCCTTCTTGGCGAGATAGACTTGATCAGTCGACAGCTGCAAGGTTGGCCTTCTAGCGCTGTGCTTCGGCTTCTTTATGCTTTGCAGTGTTCTAACTGGCGGGTCTTGATGTAGATGTGAATTCTGACTGGAAGGCCGAGCAGAGCCGAGTGGACGAGCGGGTGGAAAAAGAAGCCGCCAATGACTCACCCGAAGCGCGTCTGTTTTGGTCAAACAAATCCAAAGGCAGTGTACTGGCGCGAATGCTGGATCGCACCTGGCGGGCTGCCGTGCTCTTGGAAGGTTGCAGAAAGACCCTCTGGCAGATCAACAGGGTGTACTTTCCGCACAACGAGCAGCCTAATGGATTGGCCGCACTGCTGGAGAGGTTCCGCGAGGGCAGCTCGTTGAAGGAAGTCGTGCATGCTCAGCTTGTTGCCGGGGCAAACGTGGCGCTGGGGTACATCCGAATGCACCGGCCTCATCTTCCACTGTACAAGGTACTTGACGGCTTGCCTGGAGAGGATGACTACGCTGAAACGCTTGCGGCTGCGCGTCAGATGATTCAGCAGGTCCAGAACCTTAGTGAACAGCTTGTAGGGCCACTCGATGCGCCAAAGGGCGAGCCTGTAGAATAAGAGTAGTAGATTGCTGTTGTACAGTGTTAGCTTGTAAAGGCGCTTTTTCCAAGTGGAAATATGAGTGCATGTATGCTGAGGTGGGGGTAGCCCCCGAGTGAGTAAATTGTATTTTCTAGACTTGTCAACCCTTAAGGCGCAGCCCCCGAGCGGATCGAGTGCGGCCGAGGTGTTTCGAGTCAGGCCTGTGTGGCGCAGCCCCCGGGTGGTTCGAGTGCAACCTAGGCGTTTCGAGTCAGACTGTATGGCGCAGCCCCCGAGTGTGTCGGGTGGCGGCCAAGGCTTTGACTTAGACCTGTGCGGCGCAGCCCCCGAGTGCGTCGGGTGGCGACCAAGGTGCTTCGAGTTGGACCTGTATGGCACAGCCCCCGAGTGTGTCGGATGGCGGCCAAGGTTTTGACAGACCTGTGCGGCGCAGCCCCCGAGTGCTTCAGGTGACGGCCAAGGCTTTCGAGTTAGACCTGTATGGCGCAGCCCCCGAGTGCGTCGGGTGGCGGCCAAGGTTTTGACTTAGACCTGTGCGGCGCAGCCCCCGAGTGCGTCGGGTGGCGACCAAGGTGGTTCGAGTTGGACCTGTATGGCGCAGCCCCCGAGTGCTTGGAGTGGCGGCCTAGGCTTTCGGGTTGAACCTGTATGGCGCAGCCCCCGAGTGATTCGGGTGCGGCCTAGGCTTATGTTGCTTTTTTGACTAAAAAAGTAAAAAACGATGGAGAGCTTGTTCCACGAATCACTTTATTGATCTTTGCGAGCAGGCCGCCTCATTAAAACCCTTCCAGTCCCCTTAGGTACCCTGGTAAGGGAAAGAGTGCGTCTGGAACCTGCTGCTTTTGACATGTATGCCTTGTTACAATGGGGGAGTCGACTAGGCGTAGAAGCGGCGCAGTTGCGCAACGTTCCACGGGTTGCTGCAGACTGTTCCTGTCTTCGAGTCCTTCAGGCGGTAAGCTCCGCCGCCGATTGCTTCTGTCACAATGTATGGACCCTCCCATGGGGAGGCAAGTTTGTGCACCTTCTTCTGTTTGAGGCGGAGGACAAGGTCGCCCGGGACGAATGCTCTGGGCCGCAGTCGCCGCCCATGGTAGTTGCAAGATCTTGTTGGTACACGGCTGTGCGGGTGAGGGCGATGTCGCGTGCTTCGTCCAGGGTGTCCATGTCATCCTCGAGTGCCTCTTCTGCGTCGGATTCATCATAGGCCACCACTCGAGGTGCGTCGAACTTGATGTCGCTTGGCATGACTGCTTCTGCACCATACACCATGAAGAATGGTGTGTACTTGGTGGATCTGTTCGGCGTAGTGCGCAGACTCCATAGCACAGACGGCAGCTCTTCGACCCAGGCGCCTGCAGCGCGCCTCAATGGTACTCGCAGGCGCTTCTTGATGCCTTTGCAGACTAGGCCATTGGCCTTTTCGACTTGTCCGTTGGACTGCGGGTGCGAGACAGACGCGTAGTTGAGCTTGATGCCTGGTCGGAGCAGAAGTCCTTGAATTCTTCGGCTGTGAAGTTGGTGCCGTTGTCGGTGATGATGCTGTGCGGCACTCCGAACCTGAAGATGATCGACCTGATGAAGTTAACTGCCGAGGAGGCAGTCGAACTTGTGATAGGCACGGCTTCGACCCACTTCGTAAACTTGTCGACTGCCACCAAGAGATGAGTGTGTCCTCCCGGAGAGGACTTCTTGAGTGGACCCACCATGTCTAGCCCCCATTGAGCGAAGGGCCAGGCGAGTGGTATGGTCTTCAGTGCAGATGCCGGCGCGTGCGGCTTGTTGGCGAACTCCTGGCAGCCGATGCATTTCCTCACGAGATCTTCGCGTCTTGCATTGCTGTGGGCCAGTAGAACCCTGCTCGTAGGGCTTTGGCCACTAAGGCTCGACTGCTGGCGTGGTGCCCGCAGATGCCTGCGTGGATGTCGAGTAAGATGGCTTGACCGTCGACTGGGTCGATGCACCTTTGGAGGACGCCTGAGATGCTTCGCTTGTAAAGTTCTCCGTTGATGACGGTGAAGCCCTTGGAGCGGCGGATGATGCGCTTGGCTTCGACTGAGTTTGTTGGTAGCCGCTGATGCAGTATGTAAGCCAGGTATGGGTTAGTCCATGTGGGCTCGATCAGCAGTACCTCCATAGGCTCCTTCTCCGTGCTGGGCGGGTCGGCGGTGTTTGTTGTCGATGTAGAGGGTCCTGGCGTGGGCGGAGCTTGATGGAGCGTTGCGTGATGCACTCGAGGAAGACTCCGGGTGGCACCGGCGCTTTGTCTGAGCCCAGGTTGGCGAGGGCGTCGGCTTCCTCGTTGCTCTCGCGGCCGATGTGCCGCAACTCGCAGCCGTCGAAGGTGCCTTCCAGCTGGTTGTACAGGTCCCTGTAGGCGATCATGTTGTCGGCGATGGCGTCACATTGCTTCATGGTTTGCTGCACGACGAGGTAAGAGTCGCCGTAGATCATGAGGTGAGTGGCGCCGCAGTTCTTGGCCATCCGCATGCCGTGGATTAGTGCTTCGTACTCTGCCTCGTTATTAGAGGGTGTTGGGAAGTTCATCTGCAGCACGTACTTCAGCTTGTCGCCTTTGGGTGAGATGAGGACGACTCCTGCCCCCGCTGATCTGAATTTCTTGGAGCCGTCAAAGTACATTGTCCATGCGTTGGACAAGTCGGGTACGTCTGGCAGCTGGGCCTCTATCCACTCTGTGGTGAATTCTGGGAGTACTTGGGCCTTGATTGCCTTCGGGTGCGCGTACTTCAGCCCCCAGGGTCCTAGCTCCACAACCCACTTGGCGACTCGTCCCGTCGCGGCTTGGTTGGTGAGGATGTCGGAGAGCCCGGAGGAGCTTACTACTGTGATGGGATGCTCGGAGAAGTAGTGGACCACTTTCCTTGAAGTCATAAAGACTCCGTACGCTAGCTTCTGGTAGTGCGGGTACCGCTGCTTGGACAAGGTGAGCACCTCGCTGAGGTAGTATACTGGCCGCTGGACAGGGTGACTGTGTCCTTCTTCTTGTCGTTCGACTACGAGTACCGTGCTGACCACCCTGTTCGTGGCTGACACGTAGAGGTATAGCGGCTCGTTCTCCAGTGGCGCCACCAGTACTGGGGGAGTCGTGAGAGTTTTCTTCAGTTGGTCGAACGCTTCTTGCGCTTCTTCTGTCCACTCGAATTTGTCTGCCTTTTTCATCAGTTGGTAGAAAGGCAGAGCCTTTTCTCCCAACTTACTAATGAACCGACTGAGAGCTGCGACTCGGCCGGCTAGGCGTTGCACCTCATGGAGCTTGGTTGGTGCTGGCATTGTGAGTATGTTCTGTACCTTTTCAGGGTTGGCTTCGATTCCTCTTGCAGAGACGAGGTACCCGAGCAGTTCTCCGGCTGGCACGCCAAAGACACTTGTCCGGGTTCAGCTTGATCTGGTACTCGTTGAGTGCGGCGAAGACCTTGCGGAGGTCGGCGATGAGAGTATCCTCCGTGCGAGTGGTGACGACGATGTCGTCGACATAGACTTGGACGATCTTTCCAATGAGCTCCTTCAAGCAGGCTTGCATGGTGCGCTGGTATGTGGCTCCAGCGTTCTTCAACCCGAAGGGCATCATCTGGTAGCAGAACACACCATGGGGTGTGATGAATGCAGTCTTCTCTTCATCGTCGACGTTCATCCTGATCTGCTGGTACCCTGAGTAGGCGTCCAGGAAGGATAGGCGTGCGCAGCCTGCAGTCGAATCGATGATCTGATCTATCCGCGGGAGCGGGAAATGGTCCTTGGGGCAGCACTTGTTGAGGGCGGTGAAGTCGACGCACATGCGGAGTTTCTTCGTCTTCTTCTTCTCCACCAGGACCGGGTTCGCTACCCAGTCCGAGTCCTTGATCTCTCGGATGAACTTGGCATGGAGCAGTCGATCGATCTCCTTGCTTATTGCATCTTTCTTGGGTCCTGAGAAGCGTCGCATGGTCTGCTTGACTGGTCTGGCGTCCTTGTGGACGCGTAAAGAGTGCTCGGCGAGTTCCTGGGTATGCCTGGCATGTCAGAAGGTTGCCAGGCGAAGATCTCCCAGTTCTCACGTAGAAACTCGACGAGCGCGCTTTCCTATGCGATAGGCAGGCTCGACGACACTTTGACTGTCTTGCTGGCGTCCGTCGGGTGGACCTGATGAGCTGTCGTGTCGTCAGTCGTGTTGAAGGCGGCGTCCTTGGCAGGCTTCTTGCGTGGCGGGAAGAGGGTTTTGTCGTTGTCGACTGCCATCGCCTCGAAGTGCTCGTCCATTCCGAAGAACTCGGAGATCTTGCTGAACTCGCGGTCGCAGCTGTTGGAGCGGTCGAAGTCGCCGTGCACCGTGATGACGCCCTTGGGTCCAGGCATCTTGAGCATGAGGTAGGCGTAATGGGGTATCGCCATGAACCTGGCGAAGGTTGGGCGCCCTAGGATCGCGTGGTACTGCGACTTCCAGTCGACTACCTCGAAGTCGATCGCCTCCCTCTTGAAGTGTTCGGGTGTACCGAAGATGACGTCGAGTGTGATCGTTCCCATGGGCGTGACTGCTTGCCCTGGTACTATGCCATGGAAGGTGTTCTCTGATGGCGTCAGGTTTGTAGTTGCTCTGTTTATCTTTCTGAGGGTATCGGCAAAGATGATGTTGATGCCGCTGCCTCCGTCCATGAACACCTTTTTCAAGGTGTAATCTCCGATCAGAGCTTCGACTACCAGGGCGGCGTGCCCTGGTCGTGGTACTGCAGGTGGGTGATCTGCTCTGGAGAATGTGATGGGTGTCTCTGACCCTCTCAGGTAGTCGGGTACTGCAGGTGGACTGGTTACAGCCTGAAAGACTTGGCGGGTGATGATCTTCTGGGCTCTGTTTGAGGGTCGCCCTTTCTGTATCATGTTGAGCTGTCCGCGTGCCGCTGGATATGCGTCAGGGGCATCTTGCGGCGGCTGCTGCTGCTGCTGAGGAAAGGCTCCCGCCGCGTGTGCTGGGTTAGCGGCTGCAGGTGCGTTTGCGGGTGGTGCCTGGAGAAGTAGTTGCGCGGCTGGCTGCGCTGCGGCTGCTGGTGTGACTATCTTCTGCATGGCCTCATATATCTTGCGCGCCTTTCTGCAGTCCTTCAACAGGTGGTTGGATCCCCACTTGCCCGTTTCCGGGTTCCTAAACATGTGGTGCCTGCAAGGTTGTTCCAGCTCTTCCGCTGGGCTCAACGTGTGCTTCTGCCACTCGCGTTTGCGACCTCCGTCGCTGCGGTAGTTGCTGCCGCCGCTTCGGTTGTATTGGCCTTGGCTGTATTGGCGACTCTGGTCGTCGCCGCTGCGACTGTACTGCCTCTGGCTGTACTGGCGACTGTTGTCGCGTGGTTCATCATCACGGGGGGTTTCGAATCCCGCCGCTACTAGCTCGATTGTGTCATTGCCGGTGTACCTCGGCTTCTTCTTGCGACGTTCTTCACGCCAGGTGCTTGGTCCAGCCTCATCCCTCGGGGAGTAGCGTGAGCTGTCGCGGACCGAGTCCTCTCCGTCTGCCCACTGATTGGCGATCTTCATGACTTCAATCATGTTTTTCGGCTGGAGCCTACCAAATTCCTCGCGGAGGTCGCGGCGAGAGACGCCGTGCATGAAGGCATCCATCACCCGGTCTTCTGAGACGGGTTCCATAGTGTTGCGGAGCAGGGTCCAGCGCTGGATGTACGACCGAAGTGGCTCGTCTCTTCCTTGCTTGCATGCCTGGAGCTCAACGTAAGTTGTTGGTCTCGAGTACGTCCCCAGGAAGCTCTTAATGAAGGCGTCTGAGAACTCGCCCCACGTCCTGAAGGCGTTCTTGGGTTGAGTGTTGAGCCATCCGCGTGCAGATCCAGTGAGCATCAGCTGGATGTACTGCATGGCTGTAGTCGAAGAACCTCCCTGGCAGCTGCAGGCTATGAGGTAATCTTCGAGCCACAGCCTCGGGTCTTGCTTCCCGTCGTACTTGGGTGTTTCTGCCGTGAGCTTGAAGCCCTTTGGCATTTTGGTGTCGCGGACGTTGAAGCTGAAGCACGCGGCACCGCATGGCTCGAAGTCGTCGTCATCACGGTCGTCAGTGTGCGGTGTGCTGGTCATCCGCTGGGTGCGGCTGCGGTCCACCGTCCTCTGCGTGAGGACGTTGCGGAGGTCTTCGCCTGGCTGCGGTTGTCGCAGTTGCCTTGCCGCCAGGCCCGCGGGTGCTGCAGTTTCGCGGTCGCGGCGGCCCCGATCTTCTCGCGCCCTTTCTGCCGGTGCCTTGTCCATCAGAGCCTCCTCGACTGCCTTGATAGACATGATTTGTTGCTTGTGAAGGAGGGCGCGCGAATCGCCCTCAGGTGGCTGCGTCAGTCGCAGATAAGTTTCGACTGCCATGAGTGCAGCCCCGGGTGTTTTTGGGACGGGTATCCCGTCTGAGTCTTCGGTTATGTACGATGACTCGAGGTTGCGGGTGACCCTGTTGCGGTCGGCCTCCGTCATCAGGGGCACGCGGGCCCTGTGGCGCCTTCCTTGTACGACCTCTGTTGAGGCCGTGAACGAGTAAGCGGCCCTCCTGGCGCTTGATGCATCGGCCTCCTCCTTGCGTCGGAGTAGCTCGGCCTTCTCTGCGCGAGTCGTTCGCCTTCCTTCCGCAGCAGGTACTGGACCGCCATGAGGTCCTCGCGGGGTGCGTCTGGTGGGGGGTACGTGCCTTCTTCAACGTGCTTCAGGGCCCTGATTGCCATGTCGCGGGTGATGGTGAGTCGAGTCACCCCGTCTGACATAACCACCTCCAGTGGGTATGCGGGTTCTTCTCCGTTGTCCCGCGTACTCGGCCCGATCATGAAGACTTGCTGGGGCCATGTCTGGGGAGCGGGTCGGCTGCTGCCGTTGCTGCTCCCTTCGTCCGAGCCGTGCTCGGAGCTGAAAATGACCGCAACGTGGTGAGGACCACAGTCGCGGCTGAAGCTCTTTCTCTGGAGTTTCGCGGTCTCCGCCGCGGATGCGAGAAGTGATGTCGTTGACGTCGCCGCGGGCGCAACTGGCTTGCGGACGATCTTGTGGCGCGAAGGCGCGGCTGACGTGGTCGAAGTTCGCTTGGATCTTGGGATTACCAGCGGCGCGATCGAGATAGTCGAAGTAGACTCGATCCGCGTGGTGGTCGACGAGGTGGTCGATGTAGCCGCGGCCGATGCGGTCTCCTTGACAGCCGGAGATGCGGGTGGCACGGGCGTGGCAGGCGGGACCTCTGCTGCGGCGGAGGCGGTTGGCGTAGCCGAGGCGGGTGCGATCTTCGCAGCAGTCGACGATGCTGTTGCCGCAGTCGCGGCGAATGCGATCTCCACAGCGGGTGTGGTCGTGGTTGTTGAAATCGCAGCAGATGCGATCTCCTTGAGAGTCCAAGGTGTAGTCGCCGCAGGCGCAGCAGATGCGATCTCCATGGCGGGTGAAGGCGCGGCTGACGCAGTCGCAGCAGATGCGATCTCCACGGCAGTCGAAGATGCCGTCGCCGCAATCGCGGCAGATGTGAGTGCGACCGCCGCGGGTGGCGCGATCGCCGTGGATCTGAGCATTCCACAGCTGTCTACAAAGCAGTGCATGGTGCCGAAGGTGAGGCAGATACCTTCATGCAGATCGGCGTACACCGAGCGGTGGGCCGGCGGGTGGTAGGTGAACTCGAAGGAGCCGAAGCAGATGGGCTCCCTGGTGGTGCAGACGTCGGTCTTCACAGCAGATGGGGCCGGTGCGACCATGATTCCAGCGCTCGTTCTTTCCCACAGACGGCGCCAATTGACGAGTTTATAGCTCGGCAAATCCCTGGGTCGAGTACCCCGGGTTGATTGAAGGGGAGAGAGATGAGCGCTGGTGATCACGACGGCTGACAAGCAAGGCGCTTTACCCAGGTTCAGGCACCCGGAGGATAACACCCTACTTCCTGCTTGTCTGGTATTGATGGCGAGTTGTGGCTACAATGGCAAGATGGCGATCTCGCTAGGGTTGCAGTGGCGGCTATGAGCTTGCTTACCCTAGACGAAGGACCCTCCCAGCCTTTATATCATAGGCTAGGTCCCGGGTGAACGGTGCCGATGGCGCTTACAAGACGATCAGACTAACTTCACCTATCAGTCGACTATCTTGGGCCGCACGTCGTCCTCCTTGGGCTTTCTTTGGGCCTTCGTCATAAGGCTGTTGGCGTGACCCAGGTATCCCCACCGTGGGACACTCGAAGAGTGACCCCACGACACGAACGTTGCTCTCTAGCTTACGATAAGAGAATTTTAGAAAAATCTCCATCGGGCCAATTTTGTAAATCTGTTTTCCCTAGGGGTGTGGCATGTCATTCTAGAGCCATGAAAATAACACTAGCTCAATCGGGGTCCGGACGGCAAAGTTCTCAAGGTTTTACCTTCACCGTGAACTATGCGTCGGTAGTCCATAGTGACGCGGCCGTCACGGTACCTGAACGGCTCGGTCACAAGACGTGCTTGGTACAGACATGATCTAAATAGCCCACCCTAACTTTCTATGTGCTACTCATGTTTTGATAGGCTCATCTGGAGGGTGGGTGGCCGCCGACATCTTAGAAGGAAGTGTAGGATTTCACCGAAACGAACGTTGCTCTCTAGCTTACGATAACCGAATTTTAGAAAAATCTCCATCGGGCCAATTTTGTAAATCTTCTTTCCCTAGGGGTCTGGCATGTCATTCTAGAGCCATGAAAAAAAAAACTAGCTCGATCGGGGTCCGGACGGCAAAGTTCTCAAGGGTTTACCTTCACCGTGAACTCTATATCGGTAGTCCACGGTGACGCGGCCGCCACGGTACCTGAACGGCTCGGTCACAAGACGTGATTTGTACAGACATGATCTAAATAGCCCACCCTAACTTTCTATGTGCTACTCATGTTTTGATCCGCTAATGTGGAGGGTGGGTGGCCACAGACATCTTCGAAGGAAGTGTAGGATTTCACCGAAACGAACGTTGGTCTCTAGATTACGATAAGCGAATTTTAGAAAAATCTCCCTTGGGCCAATTTTGTAAATCTGCTTTTTCTAGGGGTGTGGCATGTCATTCTAGAGCCATGAAAAAAAAACTAGCTCGATCGGGGTCCGTACAGCAAAGTTCTCAAGGGTTTACCTTCACCGTGAACTATGCGTCGGTAGTCCATAGTGACGCGGCCGTCACGGTACCTGAACGGCTCGGTCACAAGACGTGCTTGGTACAGACATGATATAAATAGCCCACCCTAACTTTCTATGTGCTACTCATGTTTTGATCGGCTCATCTGGAGGGTGGGTGGCCGCAGACATCTTCGAAGGAAGTGTAGGATTTCACCGAAACGAACGTTGCTCTCAAGCTTACGATAAGCGAATTTTCGAAAAATCTCCCTTGGGCCAATTTTGTAAATCTACTTTCTCTAGGGGTGTGGCATGTCATTCTAGAGCCATGAAAAAAAAACTAGCTCGATCGGGGTCCGGACGGCAAAGTTCTCAAGGGTTTACCTTCACTGTGAACTCTGCGTCGGTAGTCCACCGTGACGCGGCCGTCACGGTACCTGAACGGCTCGGTCACAAGACGTGATTGGTACAGACATGATCTAAATAGCCCACCCAAACTTTCTATGTGCTACTCATGTTTTGATCGGCTGATCTGGAGGGTGGGTGGCCACAGACATCTTCGAAGGAAGTGTAGGATTTCACCGAAACGAACTGACGAGTTTATAGCTCGGCAAATCCCTGGGTCGAGTACCCCGGGTTGATTGAAGGGGAGAGAGATGAGCGCTGGTGATCACGACGGCTGACAAGCAAGGCGTTTTACCCAGGTTCAGGCTCCCGGAGGATAACACCCTACTTCCTGCTTGTCTGGTATTGATGGCGAGTTGTGGCTACAATGGCGAGATGGCGATCTCGCTAGGGTTGCAGTGGCGGCTATGAGCTTGCTTACCCTAGACGAAGGACCCTCCCAGCCTTTATATCATAGGCTAGGTCCCGGGTGAACGGTGCCGATGGCGCTTACAAGACGATCAGACTAACTTCACCTATCAGTCGACTATCTTGGGCCGCACGTCGTCCTCCTTGGGCTTTCTTTGGTACTTCGTCATAAGGCTGTTGGCGTGACCCAGGTATCCCCACCGTGGGACACTCGAAGAGTGACCCCACGACACGAACGTTGCTCTCTAGCTTACGATAAGAGAATTTTAGAAAAATCTCCATCGAGCCAATTTTGTAAATCTGTTTTCCCTAGGGGTGTGGCATGTCATTCTAGAGCCATGAAAAAAACACTAGCTCAATCGGGGTCCGGACGGCAAAGTTCTCAAGGTTTTACCTTCACCGTGAACTATGCGTCGATAGTCCATAGTGACGCGGCCGTCACGGTACCTGAACGGCTCGGTCACAAGACGTGCTTGGTACAGACATGATCTAAATAGCCCACCCTAACTTTCTATGTGCTACTCATGTTTTGATCGGCTCATCTGGAGGGTGGGTGGTCGCCGACATCTTAGAAGGAAGTGTAGGATTTCACCGAAACGAACGTTGCTCTCTAGCTTACGATAACCGAATTTTAGAAAAATCTCCATCGGGCCAATTTTGTAAATCTTCTTTCCCTAGGGGTCTGGCATGTCATTCTAGAGCCATGAAAAAAAAAACTAGCTCGATCGGGGTCCGGACGGCAAAGTTCTCAAGGGTTTACCTTCACCGTGAACTCTATATCGGTAGTCCACGGTGACGCGGCCGCCACGGTACCTGAACGGCTCGGTCACAAGACGTGATTTGTACAGACATGATCTAAATAGCCCACCCTAACTTTCTATGTGCTACTCACGTTTTGATCCGCTAATGTGGAGGGTGGGTGGCCACAGACATCTTCGAAGGAAGTGTAGGATTTCACCGAAACGAACGTTGGTCTCTAGATTACGATAAGCGAATTTTAGAAAAATCTCCCTTGGGCCAATTTTGTAAATCTGCTTTTTCTAGGGGTGTGGCATGTCATTCTAGAGCCATGAAAAAAAAACTAGCTCGATCGGGGTCCGGACGGCAAAGTTCTCAAGGGTTTACCTTCACCGTGAACTATGCGTCGGTAGTCCATTGTGACGCGGCCGTCACGGTACCTGAACGGCTCGGTCACAAGACGTGCTTGGTACAGACATGATATAAATAGCCCACCCTAACTTTCTATGTGCTACTCATGTTTTGATCGGCTCATCTGGAGGGTGGGTGGCCGCAGACATCTTCGAAGGAAGTGTAGGATTTCAGCGAAACGAACGTTGCTCTCAAGCTTACGATAAGGGAATTTTAGAAAAATCTCCCTTGGGCCAATTTTGTAAATCTACTTTCTCTAGGGGTGTGGCATGTCATTCTAGAGCCATGAAAAAAAAACTAGCTCGATCGGGGTCCGGACGGCAAAGTTCTCAAGGGTTTACCTTCACTGTGAACTCTGCGTCGGTAGTCCACCGTGACACGGCCGTCACGGTACCTGAACGGCTCGGTCACAAGACGTGATTGGTACAGACATGATCTAAATAGCCCACCCAAACTTTCTATGTGCTACTCATGTTTTGATCGGCTGATCTGGAGGGTGGGTGGCCACAGACATCTTCGAAGGAAGTGTAGGATTTCACCGAAACGAACGTTGCTCTCTAGCTTACGATAAGAGAATTTTAGAAAAATCTCCATCGGGCCAATTTTGTAAATCTGTTTTCCCTAGGGGTGTGGCATGTCATTCTAGAGCCATGAAAAAAACACTAGCTCAATCGGGGTCCGGACGGCAAAGTTCTCAAGGTTTTACCTTCACCGTGAACTATGCGTCGGTAGTCCATAGTGACGCGGCCGTCACGGTACCTGAACGGCTCGGTCACAAGACGTGCTTGGTACAGACATGATCTAAATAGCCCACCCTAACTTTCTATGTGCTACTCATGTTCTGATCGGCTCATCTGGAGGGTGGGTGGCCGCCGACATCTTAGAAGGAAGTGTAGGATTTCACCGAAACGAACGTTGCTCTCTAGCTTACGATAACCGAATTTTAGAAAAATCTCCATCGGGCCAATTTTGTAAATCTTCTTTCCCTAGGGGTCTGGCATGTCATTCTAGAGCCATGAAAAAAAAAACTAGCTCGATCGGGGTCCGGACGGCAAAGTTCTCAAGGGTTTACCTTCACCGTGAACTCTGTATCGGTAGTCCACGGTGACGCTGCCGCCACGGTACCTGAACGGCTCGGTCACAAGACGTGATTTGTACAGACATGATCTAAATAGCCCACCCTAACTTTCTATGTGCTACTCATGTTTTGATCCGCTAATGTGGAGGGTGGGTGGCCACAGACATCTTCGAAGGAAGTGTAGGATTTTACCGAAACGAACGTTGGTCTCTAGCTTACGATAAGCGAATTTTAGAAAAATCTCCCATGGGCCAATTTTGTAAATCTTCTTTTTCTAGGGGTGTGGCATGTCATTCTAGAGCCATGAAAAAAAACCTAGCTCGATCGGGGTCCGGACGGCATTTTCTCAAGGGTTTACCTTCACCGTGAACTATGCGTCGGTAGTCCATAGTGACGTGGCCGTCACGGTACCTGAACGGCTCGGTCACAAGACGTGCTTGGTACAGACATGATCTAAATAGCCCACCCTAACTTTCTATGTGCTACTCATGTTTTGATCGGCTCATCTGGAGGGTGGGTGGCCGCAGACATCTTCGAAGGAAGTGTAGGATTTCACCGAAACGAACGTTGCTCTCTATCTTACGATAAGCGAATTTTAGAAAAATCTCCCTTGGGCCAATTTTGTAAATCTGCTTTCTCTAGGGGTGTGGCATGTCATTCTAGAGCAATGAAAAAAAAACTAGCTCGATCAGGGTCCGGACGGCAAAGTTCTCAAGGTTTTACCTTCACCGTGAACTTTGCGTCGGTAGTCCACGGTGACGCGGCCGCCACGGTACCTGAACGGCTCGGTCACAAGACGTGATTGGTACAGACATGATCTAAATAGCCCACCCTAACTTTCTATGTGCTACTCATGTTTTGATCAGCTCATCTGGAGGGTGGGTGGCCGCAGTCATCTTCGAAGGAAGTGTAGGATTTCACCGAAACGAACGTTGCTCTCTAGCTTACGATAGCCGAATTTTAGAAAAATCTCCATCAGGCCAATTTTGTAAATCTTCTTTCTCTAGGGGTGTGGCATATCATTCAAGAGCCATGAAAAAAAAACTAGCTCGATCAGGGTCCGGACGGCAAAGTTCTCAAGGGTTTACCTTCACCGTGAACTCTGTGTCGGTAGTCCACGGTGACGCGGCCGCCACAGTACCTGAATGGCTTGGTCACAAGACATGATTTGTACAGACATGATCTAAATAGCCCACCCTAACGTTCTATGTGCTACTCATGTTTTGATCGGCTAATCTGGAGGGTGGGTGGCCGCAGACATCTTCGAAGGAAGTGTAGGATTTCACCGAAACGAACGTTGCTCTCTAGCTTACGATAAGCGAATTTTAGAAAAATCTCCCTTGGGCCAATTTTGTAAATCTGCTTTCTCTAGGGGTGTGGCATGTCATTCTAGAGCAATGAAAAAAAACTAGCTCGATCAGGGTCCGGACGGCAAAGTTCTCAAGGTTTTACCTTCACCGTGAACTCTGCGTCGGTAGTCCACGGTGACGCGGCCGCCACGGTACCTGAACAGCTCGGTCACAAGACGTGATTGGTACAGACATGATCTAAATAGCCCACCCTAACTTTCTATGTGCTAGTCATGTTTTGATCAGCTCATCTGGAGGGTGGGTGGCCGCAGACATCTTCGAAGGAAGTGTAGGATTTCACCGAAACGAACGTTGCTCTCTAGCTTACGATAACCGAATATTAGAAAAATCTCCATCAGGCCAATTTTGTAAATCTGCTTTCCCTAGGGGTCTGGCATGTCATTCTAGAGCCATGAAAAAAAAACTAGCTCGATCGGGGTCCGGACGGCAAAGTTCTCAAGGTTTTACCTTCACCGTGAACTCTGCGTCGGTAGTCCACGGTGACGCGGCCGCCACGGTACCTGAACGGCTCGGTCACAAGACTTGATTGGTACAGACATGATCTAAATAGCCCACCCTAACTTTCTATGTGCTACTCATGTTTTGATCGGCTCATCTGGACGGTGGGTGGCCGCAGACATCTTCGAAGGAAGTGTAGGATTTCACCGAAACGAACGTTGCTCTCTAGCTTACGATAAGCGAATTTTAGAAAAATCTCCATCGGGCCAATTTTGTAAATCTGTTTTCCCTAGGGGTGTGGCATGTCATTCTAGAGCCATGAAAAAAACACTAGCTCAATCGGGGTCCGGACGGCAATGTTCTCAAGGTTTTACCTTCACCGTGAACTATGCGTCGGTAGTCCACGGTGACGCGGCCGCCACGGTACCTGAACAGCTCGGTCACAAGACGTGATTGGCACAGACATGATCTAAATAGCCCACCCTAACTTTCTATGTGCTACTCATGTTTTGATCAGCTCATCTGGAGGGTGGGTGGCCGCAGACATCTTCGAAGGAAGTGTAGGATTTCACCGAAACGAACGTTGCTCTCTAGCTTACGATAACCGAATTTTAGAAAAATCTCCATTAGGCCAATTTTGTAAATCTGCTTTCCCTAGGTGTCTGGCATGTCATTCTAGAGCCATGAAAAAAAAACTAGCTCGATCGGGGTCCGGACGGCAAAGTTCTCAAGGGTTAACCTTCACCGTGAACTGTGCGTCGGTAGTCCACGGTGACGCGGCCGCCACGGTACCTGAACGGCTCAGTCACAAGACTTGATTGGTACAGACATGATCTAAATAGCCCACCCTAACTTTCTATGTGCTACTCATGTTTTGATCGGCTAATCTGGAGGGTGGGAGGCCACAGACATCTTCAAAGGAAGTGTAGGATTTCACCGAAACGAACGTTGCTCTCTAGCTTACGATAAGCGAATTTTAGAAAAATCTCCCTTGGGCTAATTTTGTAAATCTGCTTTCTCTAGGGGTTTGGCATGTCATTCTAGAGCCATGAAAAAAAAACTAGCTCGATCGGGGTCCGGACGGCAAAGTTCTCAAGGTTTTACCTTCACCGTGAACTCTGCGTCGGTAGTCCACGGTGACGCGGCCACCACGGTACCTGAACGGCTCGGTCACAAGACTTGATTGGTACAGACATGATCTAAATAGCCCACCCTAACTTTCTATGTGCTACTCATGTTTTGATCGGCTAATCTGGAGGGTGGGAGGCCACAGACATCTTCAAAGGAAGTGTAGGATTTCACCGAAACGAACGTTGCTCTCTAGCTTACGATAAGCGAATTTTAGAAAAATCTCCCTTGGGCTAATTTTGTAAATCTGCTTTCTCTAGGGGTGTGGCATGTCATTCTAGAGCCATGAAAAAAAAACTAGCTCGATCGGGGTCCGGACGGCAAAGTTCTCAAGGTTTTACCTTCACCGTGAACTCTGCGTCGGTAGTCCACGGTGACGCGGCCACCACGGTACCTGAACGGCTCGGTCACAAGACTTGATTGGTACAGACATGATCTAAATAGCCCACCCTAACTTTCTATGTGCTACTCATGTTTTGATCGGCTCATCTGGAGGGTGGGTGGCCGTAGACATCTTCGAAGGAAGTGTAGGATTTCACCGAAACGAACGTTGCTCTCTAGCTTACGATAAGAGAATTTTAGAAAATCTCCCTTGGGCCAATTTGTAAATCTGCTTTCTCTAGGGGTGTGGCATATCATTCAAGAGCCATGAAAAAAAAACTAGCTCGATCGGGGTCCGGACGGCAAAGTTCTCAAGGGTTTACCTTCACCGTGAACTCTGTGTCGGTAGTCCACGGTGACGCGGCCGCCACAGTACCTGAACGGCTTGGTCACAAGACGTCATTTGTACAGACATGATCTAAATAGCCCACCCTAACGTTCTATGTGCTACTCATGTTTTGATCGGCTAATCTGGAGGGTGGGTGGACGCAGACATCTTCGAAGGAAGTGTAGGATTTCACCGAAACGAACGTTGCTCTCTAGCTTACGATAAGCGAATTTTAGAAAAATCTCCCTTGGGCCAATTTTGTAAATCTGCTTTCTCTAGGGGTGTGGCATGTCATTCTAGAGCAATGAAAAAAAACTAGCTCGATCAGGGTCCGGATGTAACACCCCGAAAATTTAGACCGAATTTTTAATTTTTTTTTTGGACGCCGGAAAAACTTTTTCGGGTTTCTAAATGTTTTCTTCGAAACCGTTGGTCTTTGATTTGACTTTGGTTTCGCTCTCTCAGAAGATTCCCAACCATCCCCGATCCTTGTCGACCTCCACCTTAATTCCAGGACATCGTTTTATCTGTTAAACGGTGATTCCAAAATCCTTCCGGTCTATTCCACAAAAGTCTCCACCGCAATTTTTGCTTGGAATAAATTCCACCAAGCTCCCATATGGTTTCCCCACACATATACATCATCCCCATGGAAAAATATTTCCTAGTCCTATGCAATGTTCCAAAGATTATTCATATTCTCTTTTATGTCGTTTCAATCCAGAATTATCCAGACACCTTCCACTCATCCAAAAATTCTACAATTTTGGGGAGATGCATGAATCCACCTCCTGAACATTTCACTCCACTGTCCCAACCTCATTTGAGCAATATTTGAGGTACTTCCTTTGTAATGCTCATTTCCTGCCTATTAGCAAATTCCAAAGGAACCCCTATTTTTATGTCTCCAAAAATTCCGTCAAAAATACCAGAGGACCCCATGTCCATACAGAGACCACCCATGCAAAAATATTGCATACTCCAATGCAATATTTCCAAGTTAGCCAATATTTTCGAAACTGCCATTTCTAGACCAGAAAAGTTTAAACCAAGCTAGACACCTCCAATAATTCTGATAAATTCAGGGAATGAATATTTTGGCATTCCCTACATTTCATCTTTTGGAGCCAAACCCATTTGAGCAATATTTAGACCACTTCCTTTGTAAGCCCAAATAGATGCCATTTCAAGATCTTCAAATAAACCTACACCTAGAAAATTCCACTGACCATGATACTTGGTGATCTTAACAACATGGCCCAAGGACACACAATGCCAGGAGATGACCCCAAGATGAAGCATGGAACACCACTTTTCCCAAACCATGCCATTTTGGTCATTTTTTGCCATCTCATGAAAAACCATTTTCCCATCATCCAAATGAGCTCAAACTCCATGGACACTCTCCACTGACCCAAACAACCCAAGCCTAATTTTTGGGAATTTTTGCGAAGTGTGAAAGACCAAGAACATTTCATCGAGCACCTTCTGCATTCCTAGTTTTCTAAAAATTTTAGTCTGCAAAGTGTCTCCTCTTTGATTGATTCTTGTTTGTGGGTGTTTGTCTTGTTGTTGTGAACCCCGTAGTAACTTTAGTTTTCTGTTTGGAGCATTGGTTTGGCGGGAACGCGCCAGTGCCGCTCACGGCGCGCTCTGGAACGCCGGATGCGCACGTCGGCATCCCCGTGTCCACTGCCCTTGTCCGCCTCCTCGCTGTCCCGCGGAGACGAGCCGCAGCCGAGCCCTCCCCTCCCCTTGCGGCACCTGGCTCCGGCGAGCCAAGCCCTGCCCAGGCCCCTCCCTGCTCCGCTCGACACCCCGCCGCCGCCAAGCACTACACGCCGCACCGCCGCACTGTGCTCCATCAAGAACAACCCGACGCCAAGCTAGAGGACGCGCCGCGCGAGCAGTAGACCTCGTGCGGAAACTATGCGTCCAGCGCGGCGCCCTCATCCCCTTATCCTCTCCACTGTGGCCGCGCGAGCAGTGCGCCATCAATGGCCGCCACCGGCCACGCACCCACCCTCCCCCTCAAGCTCTATAAAAGGAGCCCCCGGCTACCTCCTGTCCCCGCACCACCTCCCTCTCCCCCTCTGGAACCTCTCCACTGGTTTAATTAGAGGATAGACCTCGGGTTCGGCCAAATCGGCCGGAAACATCGCCGCGGTTCCTCGGAACATCGCGAGCTACTCCGAGGGTCTTCGTTCGATTAAACGAGGTTGGAAGGATCCCCTTGATCTCCCCTTCCTCCCAGGCGAAGCAGCTCGTGAAATGGTGGCCTCTAGCCTCGTCACCATCTTCGACTCGCCGGCGGTGAGCTCGCAGGGCGCGCCACCGTGCCGTCGTTTCCTTGCTCCCCCAAGCCCGTGGCCCACCTCACCGGAGGCGGCGCGACGGGGCGGCCCTCCCCACACCCCGGCGGCCAGCGGCACACACCAGGGCGGCGGCGGCAGGCGGCGGCCGAGCCGGCCCGTACGGCGTCGTGCTCTCCCGCGCGGGAAGAAGAAGGAGCGGCAGCGTGGCGCCAGCGTGGCGCCAGCGTGGCGGACCTGTGACGCCGACAGGCGGGTCCCACGCTGGCCCAGCTGCCGCGTCGTTTAAGTGGAAGCGTCTTTCCAGTTTTACGCTTTCCTGAGGGGAAAACGTATTTTCCGAGTGATGCGCAACCAGCCCAGCCCAGCAAGATTCAGCCATTTCAGTTTTTTTTCTGGTGAGCGACAGATAGCGATCTTTCGCTCGTCGATATCTCCTTAACCGTAGCTCCGATCAAGGCGATTCAAGTTCCTAAATTTTTGTTTCGACGAGCTCTAACCAGTAGTACTGGTTTCAACTTTTTCCAAGGTAGTCCTTAGGGTGCCCCTTTTGTGGGTACATTCCGGAGTTTCCGGAGAAACGGCTTTCGACCCCGACGCCGCGAAACCACCCCGACCCTTTCGAGACAAATGGATCCCCGCTTTCAGGCAAGCTAACCCCTTGCTATAAACCGTCCAGCAATGTTTGGTTGTTTGCTTAGTATTATGCCGGTGTTTAGGTCTGCTTATTGTTATATTGCTTATGTCTGTCTGCTATTATTATCGCATGTCTGTCTATTGTCTGCTGTATATGTGTGTCATGTATTGATGCATATGTCGCTCTACATTATGATTATTGCACTACTTTGTAATTGCTCATCTGTGCAACACTCCCATTTCCGGGGCAATGGCCGGGCCTCCCGCCTCAGCCGAGGAAGTGGGGGAAAATTATTACAACTGTGCGTATCGCTTTGCGGGGCTTTGTTTGGTTTTTCAACTTCTTCAACGCCGAGGTGAGGTGCGGACGAATGTGGGCTTATGATCCTCGGGGTTGGGGGCATTCGTGTTAGTTGCCTTTTGTCCCACCGTCAAATATGGTTGGCATATGCCATCCGGACTGCGATGCTGGGAGCTGACTTTTCCGCGGTTCTTTTGCCGAGATTGCTGACACCACGTCGAAGTAACCTTCGAGTGGAATGGATGCTCTCTCATTTTTATGAGTGCTTTTCGGTTATTCTTTTACGGTGAAACTCCCATTTCTGGGGCAATGGCAGGGTCTCCCGCCTCAGCCAAGAAAGTGGGGGAAACATTATGCTTTTATTGTAATATTTTATCACTAACCCCCGAGTGACACCGGCCGGGTCTGTCAGCCCAGTTAGGACCAGGGTATGCTGGGCTGGGCCTCTACAACCCTCGACACTCGAAGGGTGAGATTCGCTAAGGACCAGGTCTACATGCCTGGGGAGCCCGCGAGGCAGAATCACCTCGCGAAGGCCTGGAGAGGCCGCGGGGGCTCGTGGAGCCCCCACAGCGCTGCCCCCTCTCCAGGCCAGCCTTCCCTGAAGTGAAGTCAACGCAAAATCCTCCACAGGGTTTTCCCGCCCTCGCAGAGGTTCCTTCGCTGGAAAGTAAGCTCTGCGGCGCGCACATGGGCTCTGCGGAGGCCTCAGGATGACCGCGCCCCTGCGCGGGGTGACGACGGAGCTACAGTCCCACTTTGGTGATAAAGGAGTCAACAAAGCGGAGCCCGGCGGCGTGGACCACCAAGCTTTCCTCTTCGGTGATAAGGGAGCAGGCCGGCGCTACGCTCCTGCAACGTCACCGTGGGGCACCCCCCGCTCCTCTGCGGCAGCGGCCGGCCGTCCTGGATGGACGGTGGCCTCCCTGCTGCCGCCTCAGCTTTTGTGCCCATGAACCGAGCCCATGGACGCCCAAGCAGCTGTGCACCGTGCTCCCGGCCGTTGTCGCCATGTGGTAACCTCCGCTGCCCAAGGACAGGGAGGAGGCCCGGGGCGCCTATAAAAGGAGCCGGTGCACTACCTTAGAAGGGGATCGCATTTTCCTCATAGTCTAGCTACCTACGCGCAAGGAAGACGAAGACCAAAGCTTCCCTTCCCTTGTGCCCTTTGCTGCCATAGCCGTGCCCTCGGCAAGCACCTTGTACTGTAACCTCCACAAGCAGCAATATAGACAAGCAGGACGTAGCGGTTTTGCCTCCACCAGAGGGCTGTGAACCTGGGTACGAGCTCGTGTCCATCTCTGCAGTGATGTCCCTCCTCAGGCTCGACGAGCACCGTCGCCGTGCCGGCTGAGGGTTGTTTGACGTTGCGGTTCAGCCCCTTACACGAACTCTCTTCGCGAGTGTGACTACCCCTGTTTCGTGGGAGTCATTCTCCGACATTTGGCGCGCCAGGTAGGGGGCTGAGGCGCGTCTTCAACCTTCACCGACCTCCGCACCATGGCGGATACTCGTGCAGCTCGCGCCAACCGGCGCGCGTCAGGCAGAGCTGAGACCGAGCCTGTCGTCCACCCCCGGCCACGCGGCCGTCCCCGCGCCAACCGCGCTTCGGGGCGCAACACCGTGGAGCCACGCGTGGAGCACCCCGAGGACGACGACGACCGCCGCGACGGCCGCCACGACGAGGACGTCGACCACGAGCACAACGAGGACGCTGAGTCCTCGCACCCCGGCGCCAAAGCGCCTCCACTCAAGGGCGTCCAGCGCCTAGCCCAAACACTGCGCTGCTCATGGCCGCGGAGCTCTTCCGCTACCGCCCCACCGCCGAGGCGCACGACAACTGGCTGGGCCGTCTCCAGGACCTCGTCGACATCGCGGCTGCACCGCGCACAGCCCCAGTGGCATCGCGCTCTCTGGTGCACCACAACTCTGGGCGCGCTGGGACAGCCGCACATGGAGCGCCTCCGCCTCCGCCTCCGCCTCCACCTCCGCCGGCCACCCCGGCCACGGCGCATAGCCGCCTCTCACGCGTCCTCGCCGCATGATTGTCAAATCGTGCAGCGGACTCCGCCGGACGCACGGGTGGAGATGGAGCGCCAGCGAGACCTCCAGAAGCGCATCGTCGAGGAAATCGGCCAGGCCGGGCGCCAGAATCGCAGAGCACTCCAGGGTGGCGTCGCCACGTACGCCACAGGCTGCACGGCCTTCACCCGCAACCTGCGCCGCGTCGTCTGGCCACAGAAGTTCAGGCCCGACCTCCCCAAGGGCTACGACGGCACGAACAACCCCATCGAGTTCCTGCAGCTCTACACCACCTCCATCCAAGCTGCAGGAGGAGACGACAAGGTCATGGCGAATTGGTTCTCCCACGCCCTCAAGGACTCTGCCCTGTCGTGGCTCCTGAACCTCCCGAGGACTCCATCGACTCGTGGGAGGACCTCTGCAAACAGTTCGTGCGAACTTCAAGGGCACGTACGAGCGCGCCCTCACCTACAACGACCTGCGCGCTACGCCAGAAGTCTGGCGAGACTCTCCGCAAGTACATCCAGCGCTTCAGCCAAGTCCGCAACAAAATCCCCAACATCCCGGACTCGCACGTCATTGCTGCCTTCAGAGAGGGCGTCACCAACCGCAGGATGCTCGAGAAGCTCGGCATCCACGACACTCTCTCCTCTGTCGTGAAGCTCTTCGACATCGCAGACAAGTGCGCCAAGGCTGAAGAGGGTCTCCTCTTCACCAAGGTGGCCTCGGCAGATGACCCTCCAGAGGGATCCAAGGCCCACAAGAAGCGTGACGAGACCAAGCGCAAGCCTACGGCTGTGCTGGCAGCCGAGCCAGGCGCCAAGCACGCTCGAGAGACTCTCCCGAGGCTGGCGAGAAAAGGTGGACGACCGCCCATTCTGCATCTACCACAACAGGCGCGGCCACGCCACAGAGAACTGCTACGACCTCAAGCAGCTGAGCAAGAAGCGTGAGCAGAAGAAGGCAGCGGTGGTCGCGGCAGAGGCCGTAACTACCGCAAGGGCGGACGCAAAGGTGGCTACCAGAAGCCTCAAGGGACTCAGGCGAACGCCGCCGAGAAAAACAACAACCTCCCTGACGAGGAGCCTGGGGGCTACCAGGCCCCTAGAGGCGCCATGGCGTGCATTCTCGGGGTCCCAGCGCCCAAGTCCAACAACCAGTTCAAGCAGTTCGCCCGCGAGCTCAATGCAGCGCTTCCGGGAATTGAGACGTCCCGTCCCCTCAAGTGGTCTCAGTACACCATCGCCTTCGACGCCAAGGACCACCCCAAGTCGACCAAGACTGTGGGCACCCTCCCGCTGGTGTGCACCCCCACCATCAACAACATTGCCGTCGGCAAGACGCTCATCGATGGGGGTGCAGGCCTAAACGTCATCTCTGTCGAGACCTTCGAGACGCTTCAAGTGCCCTACGAGTGGCTTATGCCCTCCAGGCCCTTCACAGGGGTCACCAGCGGCTCCATCTCGCCTCTGGGGCAAGTGAGGCTCGCTGTCACTTTCGGCACGCAGGAAAACTACCGCACCGAGCTGATCGACTTCGACGTCGCGCACATTGGCCTGCCCTACAACGCCATCCTCGGCTACCCCGCCCTCGCGAAGTTCATGGCCGTCACGCACCACGCCTACAACATGGTCAAGATCCCGGCAGCGGTGGCACCATCACCATCCATGGTCACGTACAGGACGCCACGCGCGCTGTCGAGATCGCCTACAAGGCCGCTGCCATGGCATACCCTGCTGACGAGGACCTGGAGCCCCTCGAGAGGCCCAAGAAGAAGAAACAGCTGTTCTCTCAAGACAGGCCGCTACAAAGAAAGTGTCGCTGAGCACCAGTGGCTCAGGGGGTGAGGCTCGGGGGCTAGCGTCACCATAGGCGCTGGCTTGCCTCCCAAATAGGAAAGCGCGCTCGTCGCCTTCCTTCGGGCAAATTCTGACATGTTCGCATGGACACCGTCAGAAATGTCCGGCGTACCAAGGGAGGTGATCGAGCACCACTTAGCCGTGTGTCCAAACGCACGCCCCGTCAAGCAGAAAGCACGGAAACAAGCCCCGAGAAGCAAGCCTTCATCATCAAAGAAGTAGAAAGTTAAAAGCAGCAGATATCATTCGAGAAGTTGCCCACCCCACCTGGGTCTCCAATGGTGTTGTCGTCCCCAAGCCCAATGGGGGAGGCCGGCTCTGCATCGATTACACTGATGTAAACAAAGCCTGCCCCAAGGACCCATACCCCATGCCAAGAATTGACCAGATTGTGGACTCCACAGCCGGCTGTGATCTCCTCTGTTTTCTGGATGCCTTCTCAGGCTACCACCAGATCAAGATGGCTAAAGAGGACGAGGAGAAGACAGCATTCCTCACCCCCTGTGGCGTGTATTGCTACACTTGCATGCCCTTTGGGTTGAAAAACGCCGGCGCCACATTCCAGAGGCTCATGAGGATCGCCTTGGGGGCTCAGATGGGAAGAAACGCAGAAGCCTATGTCGACGACATCGTGGTCAAGTCTCGCGAGGGAGACACTCTCTTGAAGGACCTCGAGGAGACCTTCGCCAGCCTGCGCAAGGTGAACATCAAGCTAAACCCCGCCAAGTGCGTCTTCGGGGTACCTTCAGGCAAACTCCTCGGTTTCCTCGTGTCCCACCGCGGCATAGAAGCAAACCCTGACAAGATCAAGGCTATAGAAGAAATGCAGCCACCTCGCCGCCTCAAGGACATGCAGCGCCTAGCTGGGTGCATGGCCAGCTTAGGCCGCTTCATCTCCAAGTTCGGCGAGAGGGCCCTGCCTTTTTTCAAGATCATGAAGAAGTCAGGCACCTTCAAGTGGACTCCAGAGGCAGACAAGGCATTTGAGGACCTAAAGAAATACTTGGCTAGTGCACCAATCATGGTGGCCCCCAAGGCAGGCGAACACCTGAAGCTGTACCTTGCAGCCACTCCACAAACTGCAAGCGCCGTCCTGGTGGTCGAAAGAGAAGAGCCAGTCCTCCCCAAGAAGAGCGTTACCTCGACACTCGAAGGGTGAGATTCGCTAAGGACCAGGTCTACATGCCTGGGGAGCCCGCGAGGCAGAATCACCTCGCGAAGGCCTGGAGAGGCCGCGGGGGCTCGTGGAGCCCCCACAGCGCTGCCCCCTCTCCAGGCCAGCCTTCCCTGAAGTGAAGTCAACGCAAAATCCTCCACAGGGTTTTCCCGCCCTCGCAGAGGTTCCTTCGCTGGAATGTAAGCTCTGCGGCGCGCACATGGGCTCTGCGGAGGCCTCAGGATGACCGCGCCCCTGCGCGGGGTGACGACGGAGCTACAGTCCCACTTTGGTGATAAAGGAGTCAACAAAGCGGAGCCCGGCGGCGCGGACCACCAAGCTTTCCTCTTCGGTGATAAGGGAGCAGGCCGGCGCTACGCTCCAAGTGCAACGTCACCGTGGGGCACCCCCGCTCCTCTGCGGCAGCGGCCGGCCGTCCTGGATGGACGGTGGCCTCCCTGCTGCCGCCTCAGCTTTTGTGCCCATGAACCGAGCCCATGGACGCCCAAGCAGCTGTGCACCGTGCTCCCGGCCGTTGTCGCCATGTGGTAACCTCTCCGCTGCCCAAGGACAGGGAGGAGGCCCGGGGCGCCTATAAAAGGAGCCGGTGCACTACCTTAGAAGGGGATCGCATTTTCCTCATAGTCTAGCTACCTACGCGCAAGGAAGACGAAGACCAAAGCTTCCCTTCCCTTGTGCCCTTTGCTGCCATAGCCGTGCCCTCGGCAAGCACCTTGTACTGTAACCTCCACAAGCAGCAATATAGACAAGCAGGACGTAGCGGTTTTGCCTCCACCAGAGGGCCGTGAACCTGGGTACGAGCTCGTGTCCATCTCTGCAGTGATGTCCCTCCTCAGGCTCGACGAGCACCGTCGCCGTGCCGGCTGAGGGTTGTTTGACGTTGCGGTTCAGCCCCTTACACGAACTCTCTTCGCGAGTGTGACTACCCCTGTTTCGTGGGAGTCATTCTCCGACAGGGTCTCCCGCCACCGTCACCCGGGTATTATTGTTATTATTGATATGTTGTTTGTTCATGCAAGCTTTATGTTGTTATTGTGCCATGCTTGTGTTGCTTGTTGTTTGTTGAAACTGATACTTGCAGGTTGTTATGTTTGTTGTGTGATTTTGATATCGTGATTGTTATGCCGGACTAACCCCTGTTGTTTGGACTTGTTGTGTTAAAACTTGAATAAATTGAAACAACCCTCCAAGCTTCGATAGGGTCAGTCCATAGTGCCACTAATCTGAGCATCGAATGCACTGCCACTGTCGCTCACATGGGCGGGCCTTGGCCTACGTAACCTATCAAGCCTCCTTTGATGCCACCCTTTTGGCAAGTCTAGTCGGATACCATAGTTGGTCGGGGCTAGTCTTGCGAAGGTTCCGGAGCTAGGCGTTGCCCATAGTTGGGAACGTGCCGGATTCACTTCTGCATAAGGCGTAGAGATATGTCGGTGGCTATACGGGGAGTGTCTTGGTAGCGTGAACGGTCAGGTGAGTGTATCTTGCTGAGTTCGCCTTAAGGATGTTGTCCTAAAGTACCGGCTCAGTGTGGTGCACTTAGGTGAGTGGTATTTGCAACCTCTCGAGAGTGTCTAATCTAGATGTCTAGCCTTGTTCCAAGGATATGGAACAACAGTTCAGGGTCGGTCACACTGTGTGTCCTCGTCGAGTCCGGGGGCTAAACATAAGTCTTGTTTGAAAGAAATATGAACAACCTGATTCACTAAATGAACAATAAGTTGATGCAGGGAATGTTACTTGTGAAAAGCCAGAGTTGGCGAGACAGCCAGAGCTGGCTAGAGAGAAAAGCCATAGTTGGCTAGAGCAAAGCCAGAATTGGCTAGAGGCTTGAAAAGCCTAGATGATGTTGAATGAGAGACGTGATCTCATTCTAGCAACCACGAATTATATGATTTTGTACCAACTGATACACTCGTTTACTCGTCACAGGTAAGCTCATTGTGTGATTGCCGGTACACGATCCAACCCCACCTGGCTTGGACTCTGTACTGGTGATACCCCGTTGCTTGCTCATGACATGTTTGGTTGTCAATGCCATGCTATTTTTATGCCATGTATCTAGAGTACACTTGCCATGTTGTAGGATTTTATTTACAGTGTAGGTCTTGTTGCATGATTGTTGGATTGTTTGTAGTGAGGGGCAATACTTGCTGAGTGCATAATAATGTACTCACGGGCCTCTTGTTTTGGCCAGATTTTGGCGAGGATTCATCTTCTACTTTAGCAGGAGATGGAGCAAGAGCGTGCTAGGATCAGTAGCCCAGCCAGATGCCTGTGGAGTGGAGCCGCTCCAAGCCGTTGCCTTAGTCGTCTTCCGCTGCCAGTTAAACCCCGTCCTGAGCCAGGCTAGGCTTGATATTTTGTCATGCCTTGATGGCCTTGTAAACCGTTTGTAGCACTTCTTGTGCCTGATTGTGTAATGATTTCCATTATGTTACACTGTTGTGACGTGCGGCCAGATATCCTGGGCTGGCGCACGGGACGACTGCCTCTCTGGAGATATGTTCCAGGGAGGGGTGTCATAGAGATGGTATCAGAGCACCAGGTGGCTGTAGACTACCCTAGCATGGAAAGCGCCGCCTTACTTTTGCCCGACAAGGAGCCCGATGGATTTGACCCATCTCCGCCTAACCGGCATGGCTATTGTTGGTCAACAGTATGGTGCAGTAGACTTGTCCCAATCCTTTCCCAACGCGACTTGCCGGTTTCTTCCTTGAGAAGGAATCGACACTACCCATTAGTATGAAACCCAAGTCCTGGCTGCCTATAAAAATCCCACCCTCGCCTGCTATCCTTAGCAACCCAAACTCTCTTGAATCAAGATCCCGCAAAGGAATCTCACGTTCTTATCTCATCCTACACCCAGAGCCAAATAATCCGATGGCAAACCCCAGGGTCGTCCTGGAGACCACTGCCGAGGATCATAGCGGATTTCCACTGATGCTTTTGGGAGTTGTCTGTGATCTTCTTGGCAGGCCTACTCGCCCCCGGTATGTGGTGTACGAGAACTCTCTCTCGCCTGCCGGGAGTGAGTTTCGAGCAGACGTGCATATCGGCTCGTGCCCGTTAGGCACAAGTCAGTCTTACGTGATCCAAGGAAGGAGCATGCCCACTCTTCCTCAAGCCATCCAGGTAGTAGCCTGGGAAGGTCTCGTCCGCCTACGGTACTCAGAACCGGCAATGGCGGAAAGTCGAGCTTTCCACCTTCTCCCAGCCCGACCCCAGGATGGTTCGGAAGCTATCCCAACTCCCACTAGAGGGGAAGTCGACCCTGCCGTAGTCACGCTGGTCAACTACGGAGCGGCAATGACAAAGTTTTGCCAATCCCTGTGGGATGAACTCTTCACCACAAGACGCAACCTTGGTAGTGCTCGCCTCCAACTGTGTGGAGCAAGGAACCCACCTAGCCTCAACCTCGAGCCAGCTCAGAATACAGGACTTCCGTTCCCGTATGATTTGCCGGGATCCAGTCCTGATGCCTCTGGGACACAAACACTAGCCCCAGTCCAGCAGTACCTCCAAGCAGGAGGTATAATCCTCGAAGGCGTGCCTGCAATTCCCCACCCCGCGGGAGATAGAGATGTGGACACCACCCTTCGTCTCGGCCCCGCTCCACCGACTACCAGAGGCCGCCAAGCGGATTAGAACCCATGTTTAGTAGCCTGAGTGGCGCTTTTAGGTAAGAATCAGCAAGGCTGTTTGTTTTCCTGTGTTGGCTTGTGATGCCAGTTCTTGCCTGTTTTCTTGGTTGATGTCGAATCAGCCAAAATAAAACTTGGTGTTCTTATCCCTAGTTGACCACTTGGTTGACACATGAAGAAATATCATGCCTTTCTTGTAGATAAAGGTTTTTAAGAAACAACAGATCACTTAAAACAGGGACAGTATATGTGAACCCAGACGCATATACCCACCTGTGAATTAACGCAAACTTTGAATGAGATTATTTTCTAGTAGGTAAATTATTTTGTGTGTGTGTTGCACAAGTTTAACTATTAAGTGGAAGTATTTAATGAGACACGGTAACCCCGGTGTCCCGCTCACTTAATGTTGGCTCGTGCATAGGTTCGAAAAACTCTTACATGTGACACCTCAAGGTTCCTCACCCAATATGAACCTTGTGTCTTTGCATGTGAAAGAAAGGGGCCCGAGCCCTCCACGATGACCTCCATCACAAGCGGTAATTGCTTGTTGAGTAATCCACATCGTGGGACACAGAATGATTTTTGTAGGGTGTTTTGTTAGCTTGTTTGTAGACTTGCTTGTTTGCTTTTGCCATGGTTATGTTGTTATGTGTGCCCTGCCGTGTGAATGTTTGAGCAAAAACCATAGTTTGTATTTATATACCATGGTGGTAGCTCCTATTTGAATGATTGTGTGAGCCCCTGCCACCCCTAGAATGCATTAAGTACGATAAAAATATCGAGCCTTGAAGATACCAGGTTTTTAGGAAAAACCCCGTTGAGTGTTGACCTTTCTATACGTTTCCAACTATAGTCGTGGTAGTAAAAGTTTTGAAAAGTTTTAAATATAGGGATATATCAAACTGTACAAGAGATATCTTGTATAACCCCGGGAATCTCTATAAGTCTCTGAATCTCGGGACGAGATTCTTTTTAAGGGGGGAAGGTTTGTAACACCCCGAAAATTTAGACCGAATTTTTAATTTTTTTTTTGGACGCCGGAAAAACTTTTTCGGGTTTCTAAATGTTTTCTTCGAACCGTTGGTCTTTGATTTGACTTTGGTTTCGCTCTCTCAGAAGATTCCCAACCATCCCGATCCTTGTCGACCTCCACCTTAATTCCAGGACATCGTTTTATCTGTTAAACGGTGATTCCAAAATCCTTCCGGTCTATTCCACAAAAGTCTCCACCGCAATTTTTGCTTGGAATAAATTCCACCAAGCTCCCATATGGTTTCCCCACACATATACATCATCCCCATGGAAAAATATTTCCTAGTCCTATGCAATGTTCCAAAGATTATTCATATTCTCTTTTATGTCGTTTCAATCCAGAAATTATCCAGACACCTTCCACTCATCCAAAAATTCTACAATTTTGGGGAGATGCATGAATCCACCTCCTGAACATTTCACTCCACTGTCCCAACCTCATTTGAGCAATATTTGAGGTACTTCCTTTGTAATGCTCATTTCCTGCCTATTAGCAAATTCCAAAGGAACCCCTATTTTTATGTCTCCAAAAATTCCGTCAAAAATACCAGAGGACCCCATGTCCATACAGAGACCACCCATGCAAAAATATTGCATACTCCAATGCAATATTTCCAAGTTAGCCAATATTTTCGAAACTGCCATTTCTAGACCAGAAAAGTTTTAACCAAGCTAGACACCTCCAATAATTCTGATAAATTCAGGGAATGAATATTTTGGCATTCCCTACATTTCATCTTTTGGAGCCAAACCCATTTAAGCAATATTTAGACCACTTCCTTTGTAAGCCCAAATAGATGCCATTTCAAGATCTTCAAACAAACCTACACCTAGAAAATTCCACTGACCATGATACTTGGTGATCTTAACAACATGGCCCAAGGACACACAATGCCAGGAGATGACCCCAAGATGAAGCATGGAACACCACTTTTCCCAAACCATGCCATTTTGGTCATTTTTGGCCATCTCATGAAAAACCATTTTCCCATCATCCAAATGAGCTCAAACTCCATGGACACTCTCCACTGACCCAAACAACCCAAGCCTAATTTTTGGGAATTTTTGCGAAGTGTGAAAGACCAAGAACATTTCATCGAGCACCTTCTGCATTCCTAGTTTTCTAAAAAATTTAGTCTGCAAAGTGTCTCCTCTTTGATTGATTCTTGTTTGTGGGTGTTTGTCTTGTTGTTGTGAACCCCGTAGTAACTTTAGTTTTCTGTTTGGAGCATTGGTTTGGCGGGAACGCGCCAGTGTCGCTCACGGCGCGCTCTGGAACGCCGGATGCGCACGTCGGCATCCCCGTGTCCACTGCCCTTGTCCGCCTCTTCGCTGTCCCGCGGAGACGAGCCACAGCCGAGCCCTCCCCTCCCCTTGCGGCACCTGGCTCCGGCGAGCCAAGCCCTGCCCAGGCCCCTCCCTGCTCCGCTCGACACCCCGCCGCCGCCAAGCACTACACGCCGCACCGCCGCACTGTGCTCCATCAAGAACAACCCGACGCCAAGCTAGAGGACGCGCCGCGCGAGCAGTAGACCTCGTGCGGAAACTATGCGTCCAGCGCGGCGCCCTCATCCCCTTATCCTTTCCACTGTGGCCGCGCGAGCAGTGCGCCATCAATGGCCGCCACCGGCCACGCACCCACCCTCCCCCTCAAGCTCTATAAAAGGAGCCCCCGGCTACCTCCAGTCCCCGCACCACCTCCCTCTCCCCCTCTGGAACCTCTCCACTGGTTTAATTGGAGGATAGACCTCGGGTTCGGCCAAATCGGCCGGAAACATCGCCGCGGTTCCTCGGAACATCGCGAGCTACTCCGAGTGTCTTCGTTCGATTAAACGAGGTTGGAAGGATCCCCTTGATCTCCCCTTCCTCCCAGGCGAAGCAGCTCGTGAAATGGTGGCCTCTAGCCTCGTCACCATCTTCGACTCGCCGGCGGTGAGCTCGCAGGGCGTGCCACCGTGCCGTCGTTTCCTTGCTCCCCCAAGCCCGTGGCCCACCTCACCGGAGGCGGCGCGACGGGGCGGCCCTCCCCACACCCCGGCGGCCAGCGGCACGCACCAGGGCGGCGGCGGCAGGCGGCGGCCGAGCCGGCCCGTACGGCGTCGTGCTCTCCCGCGCGGGAAGAAGAAGGAGCGCCAGCGTGGCGCCAGCGTGGCGGACCTGTGACGCCGACAGGCGGGTCCCGCGCTAGCCCAGCTGCCACGTCGTTTAAGTGGAAGCGTCTTTCCAGTTTTACGCTTTCCTGAGGGGAAAACGTATTTTCCGAGTGATGCGCAACCAGCCCAGCCGGCAAGATTCGGCCCATTTCAGTTTTTTTTCTGGTGAGCGACAGATAGCGATCTTTCGCTCGTCGATATCTCCTTAACCGTAGCTCCGATCAAGGCGATTCAAGTTCCTAAATTTTTGTTTCGACGAGCTCTAACCAGTAGTACTAGTTTCAACTTTTTCCAAGGTAGTCCTTAGGGTGCCCCTTTTGTGGGTACATTCCGGAGTTTCCGGAGAAGCGGCTTTCGACCACGACGCCGCGAAACCACCCCAACCCTTTCGAGACAAATGGATCCCCGCTTTCAGGCAAGCTAACCCCTTGCTATAAACCGTCCAGCAATGTTTGGTTGTTTGCTTAGTATTATGCCGGTGTTTAGGTCTGCTTATTGTTATATTGCTTATGTCTGTCTGCTATTATTATCGCATGTCTGTCTATTGTCTGCTGTATATGTGTGTCATGTATTGATGCATATGTCGTTCTACATTATGATTATTGCACTACTTTGTAATTGCTCATCTGTGCAACACTCCCATTTCCGGGGCAATGGCCGGGCCTCCCGCCTCAGCCGAGGAAGTGGGGGAAAATTATTACAACTGTGCGTCTCGCTTTGCGGGGCTTTGTTTGGTTTTTCAACTTCTTCAACGCCGAGGTGAGGTGCGGACGAATGTCGGCTTATGATCCTCGGGGTTGGGGGCATTCGTGTTAGTTGCCTTTTGTCCCACCGTCAAATATGGTTGGCATATGCCATCCGGACTGCGATGCTGGGAGCTGACTTTTCCGCGGTTCTTTTGCCGAGATTGCTGGCACCACGTCGAAGTAACCTTCGAGTGGAATGGATGCTCTCTCATTTTTATGAGTGCTTTTCGGTTATTCTTTTACGGTGACACTCCCATTTCCGGGGCAATGGCAGGGTCTCCCGCCTCAGCCAAGAAAGTGGGGGAAACATTATGCTTTTATTGTAATATTTTATCACTAACCCCGAGTGACACCGGCCGGGTCTCCCGCCACCGTCACCCGGGTATTATTGTTATTATTGATATGTTGTTTGTTCATGCAAGCTTTATGTTGTTATTGTGCCATGCTTGTGTTGCTTGTTGTTTGTTGAAACTGATACTTGCAGGTTGTTATGTTTGTTGTGTGATTTTGATATCATGATTGTTATGCCGGACTAACCCCTGTTGTTTGGACTTGTTGTGTTAAAACTTGAATAAATTGAAACAACCCTCCAAGCTTCGATAGGGTCAGTCCATAGTGCCACTAATCTGAACATCGAACGCACTGCCACTGTCGCTCACATGGGCGGGCCTTGGCCTACGTAACCTATCAAGCCTCCTTTGATGCCACCCTTTTGGCAAGTCTAGTCGGATACCATAGTTGGTCGGGGCTAGTCTTGCGAAGGTTCCGGAGCTAGGCATTGCCCATAGTTGGGAACGTGCCGGATTCACTTCTGCATAAGGCGTAGAGATATGTCGGTGGCTATACGGGGAGTGTCTTGGTAGCGTGAACGGTCAGGTGAGTGTATCTTGCTGAGTTCGCCTGAAGGATGTTGTCCTAAAGTACCGGCTCAGTGTGGTGCACTTAGGTGAGTGGTATTTGCAACCTCTCGAGAGTGTCTAATCTAGATGTCTAGCCTTGTTCCAAGGATATGGAACAACAGTTCAGGGTCGGTCACACTGTGTGTCCTCGTCGAGTCCGGGGGCTAAACATAAGTCTTGTTTGAAAGAAAGATGAACAACCTGATTCACTAAATGAACAATAAGTTGATGCAGGGAATGTTACTTGTGAAAAGCCAGAGTTGGCGAGACAGCCAGAGCTGGCTAGAGAGAAAAGCCATAGTTGGCTAGAGCAAAGCCAGAATTGGCTAGAGGCTTGAAAAGCCTAGATGATGTTGAATGAGAGACGTGATCTCATTCTAGCAACCACGAATTATATGATTTTGTACCAACTGATACACTCGTTTACTCGTCACAGGTAAGCTCATTGTGTGATTGCCGGTACACGATCCAACCCTACCTGGCTTGGACTCTGTACTGGTGATACCCCCGTTGCTTGCTCATGACATGTTTGGTTGTCAATGCCATGCTATTTTTTATGCCATGTATCTAGAGTACACTTGCCATGTTGTAGGATTTTATTTACAGTGTAGGTCTTGTTGCATGATTGTTGGATTGTTTGTAGTGAGGGGCAATACTTGCTGAGTGCATAATAATGTACTCACGGGCCTCGTGTTTTGGCCAGATTTTGGCGAGGATTCATCTTCTACTTTAGCGAGGAGATGGAGCAAGAGCATGCTAGGATCAGTAGCCCAGCCAGATGCCTGTGGAGTGGAGCCGCTCCAAGCCGTTGCCTTAGTCGTCTTCCGCTGCCAGTTAAACCCCGTCCCGAGCCAGGCTAGGCTTGATATTTTGTCATGCCTTGATGGCCTTGTAAACCGTTTGTAGCACTTCTTGTGCCTGATTGTGTAATGATTTCCATTATGTTACACTGTTGTGACGTGCGGCCAGATATCCTGGGCTGGCGCACGGGACGACTGCCTCTCTGGAGATATGTTCCAGGGAGGGGTGTCACACCGGACGGCAAAGTTCTAAAGGTTTTACCTTCACAGTGAACTCTGCGTCGGTAGTCCACGGTGACGCGGCCGCCACGGTACCTGAACGGCTCGGTCACAAGAATTGATTGGTACAGACATGATCTAAATAGCCCACCCTAACTTTCTATGTGCTACTCATGTTTTGATCGGCTCATCTGGAGGGTGGGTGGCCGCAGACATCTTCGAAGGAAGTGTAGGATTTCACCGAAACGAACGTTGCTCTCTAGCTTACGATAACCGAATTTTAGAAAAATCTCCATCAGGCTAATTTTGTAATTCTGCTTTCCCTAGGGGTCTGGCATGTCATTCTAGAGCCATGAAAAAAAAAACTAGCTCGATCGGGGTCCGGACGGCAAAGTTCTCAAGGGTTTACCTTCACCGTGAACTGTGCGTCGGTAGTCCACGGTGACGCGGCCGCCAGGGTACCTGAACAGCTCAGTCACAAGACTTGATTGGTACAGACATGATCTAAATAGCCCACCCTAACTTTCTATGTGCTACTCATGTTTTGATCGGCTCATCTGGAGGGTGGGTGGCCGCAGACATCTTCGAAGGAAGTGTAGGATTTCACCGAAACGAACGTTGCTCTCTAGCTTACGATAAGCGAATTTTAGAAAAATCTCCCTTGGGCCAAGTTTGTAAATCTGCTTTCTCTAGGGGTGTGGCATGTCATTCTAGAGCCATGAAAAAAAACTAGCTCGATCGTGGTCCGAACGGCAAAGTTCTAAAGGTTTTACCTTCACCGTGAACTCTGCGTCGGTAGTCCACGGTGACGCGGTCGCCACGGTACCTGAACGGCTCGGTCACAAGACTTGATTGGTACAGACATGATCTAAATAGCCCACCCTAACTTTCTATGTGCTACTCATGTTTTGATCGGCTCATCTGGAGGGTGGGTGGCCGCAGACATCTTCGAAGGAAGTGTAGGATTTCACCGAAACGAACGTTGCTCTCTAGCTTACGATAACCGAATTTTAGAAAAATCTCCATCGGGCGAATTTTGTTATTCTGCTTTCCCTAGGGGTCTGGCATGTCATTCTAGAGCCATGAAAAAAAAAACTAGCTCGATCGGGTCCATACGGCAAAGTTCTCAAGGGTTTACCTTCACCGTGAACTCTGTGTCGGTAGTCCATGGTGACGCGGCCGCCACAGTACCTGAACGGCTTGGTCACAAGACTTGATTGGTACAGACATGATCTAAATAGCCCACCCTAACTTTCAATGTGCTACTCATGTTTTGATCGGCTCATCTGGAGGGTGGGTGGCCGCAGACATCTTCGAAGGAAGTGTAGGATTTCACCGAAACGAACGTTGCTCTCTAGCTTACGATAACCAAATTTTAGAAAAATCTCCATCAGGCCAATTTGTAAATCTGCTTTCCCTAGGGGTCTGGCATGTCATTCTAGAGCCATGAAAAAAAAACTAGCTCGATCGGGGTCCGGACGGCAAAGTTCTCAAGGGTTTACCTTCACCGTGAACTGTGCGTCGGTAGTCCACGGTGACGCGGCCGCCACGGTACCTGAACGGCTCAGTCACAAGACTTGATTGGTACAGACATGATCTAAATAGCCCACCCTAACTTTCTATGTGCTACTCATGTTTTGATCGGCTCATCTGGAGGGTGGGTGGCCGCAGACATCTTCGAAGGAAGTGTAGGATTTCACCGAAACGAACGTTGCTCTCTAGCTTACGATAACCGAATTTTAGAAAAATCTCCATCGGGCTAATTTTGTAATTCTGCTTTCCCTAGGGGTCTGGCATGTCATTCTAGAGCCATGAAAAAAAAACTAGCTCGATCGGGGTCCGGACGGCAAAGTTCTCAAGGGTTTACCTTCACCGTGAACTGTGCGTCGGTAGTCCAGGGTGACGTGGCCGCCACGGTACCTGAACAGCTCAGTCACAAGACTTGATTGGTACAGACATGATCTAAATAGCCCACCCTAACTTTCTATGTGCTACTCATGTTTTGATCGGCTCATCTGGAGGGTGGGTGGCCGCAGACATCTTCGAAGGAAGTGTAGGATTTCACCGAAACGAACGTTGTTCTCTAGCTTACGATAACCGAATTTTAGAAAAATCTCCATCAGGCCAATTTTGTAAATCTGCTTTCCCTAGGGGTCTGGCATGTCATTCTAGAGCCATGAAACAAAAACTACTCGATCGGGGTCCGGAAGGCAAAGTTCTCAAGGGTTTACCTTCACCGTGAACTGTGCGTCGGTAGTGCATGGTGACGCGGCCGCCACGGTACCTGAACGGCTCAGTCACAAGACTTGATTGGTACAGACATGATCTAAATAGCCCACCCTAACTTTCTATGTGCTACTCATGTTTTGATCGGCTAATCTGGAGGGTGGGTGGCCACAGACATCTTCAAAGGAAGTGTAGGATTTCACCGAAACGAACGTTGCTCTCTAGCTTACGATAAGCGAATTTTAGAAAAATATCCCTTGGGCCAATTTTGTAAATCTGCTTTCTCTAGGGGTGTGCATGTCATTCTAGAGCCATGAAAAAAAAACTAGCTCGATCGGGGTCCGGACGGCAAAGTTCTCAAGGTTTTACCTTCACCGTGAACTCTGCGTCGGTAGTCCACGGTGACGCGGCCGCCACGGTACCTGAACGGCTCGGTCACAAGACTTGATTGGTACAGACATGATCTAAATATCCCACCCTAACTTTCTATGTGCTGCTCATGTTTTGATCGGCTAATCTGGAGGGTGGGTGGCCGCAGACATCTTCGAAGGAAGTGTAGGATTTCACCGAAACGAACGTTGCTCTCTAGCTTACGATAAGCGAATTTTAGAAAAATCTCCCTTGGGCCAATTTTGTAAATCTGCTTTCTCTAGGGGTGTGGCATGTCATTCTAGAGCCATAAAAAAAAACTAGCTCGATCGTGGTCCGGACGGCAAAGTTCTAAAGGTTTTACCTTCACCGTGAACTCTGCGTCGGTAGTCCACGGTGACGCGGCCGCCACGGTACCTGAACGGCTCGGTCACAAGACTTGATTGGTACAGACATGATCTAAATAGCCCACCCTAACTTTCTATGTGCTACTCATGTTTTGATCGGCTCAGCTGGAGGGTGGGTGGCCGCAGACATCTTCGAAGGAAGTGTAGGATTTCACCGAAACGAACGTTGCTCTCTAGCTTACGATAACCGAATTTTAGAAAAATCTCCATCATGCCAATTTTGTAAATCTGCTTTCCCTAGGGGTCTGGCATGTCATTCTAGAGCCATGAAAAAAAAACTAGCTCGATCGGGTCCGGACGGCAAAGTTCTCAAGGGTTTACCTTCACCGTGAACTGTGCGTCGGTAGTCCACGGTGACGCGGCCGCCACGGTACCTGAACGGCTCAGTCACAAGACTTGATTGGTACATACATGATCTAAATAGCCCACCCTAACTTTCTATGTGCTACTCATGTTTTGATCGGCTAATCTGGAGGGTGGGTGGCCACAGACATCTTCAAAGGAAGTGTAGGATTTCACCGAAACGAACGTTGCTCTCTAGCTTACGATAAGCGAATTTTAGAAAAATCTCCCTTGGGCCAATTTTGTAAATCTGCTTTCTCTAGGGGTGTGGCATGTCATTCTAGAGCCATGAAAAAAAACTAGCTCGATCGGGGTCCGGACGGCAAAGTTCTCAAGGTTTTACCTTCACCGTGAACTCTGCGTCGGTAGTCCACGGTGACGCGGCCGCCACGGTACCTGAACGGCTCGGTCACAAGACTTGATTGGTACAGACATGATCTAAATAGCTCACCCTAACTTTCTATGTGCTACTCATGTTTTGATCGGCTCATCTGGAGGGTGGGTGGCCGTAGACATCTTCGAAGGAAGTGTAGGATTTCACCGAAACGAACGTTGCTCTCTAGCTTACGATAACCGAATTTTAGAAAAATCTCCATCGGGCCAATTTGTAAATCTGCTTTTCCTAGGGGTCTGGCATGTCATTCTAGAGCCATGAAAAAAAAACTAGCTCGATCGGGGTCCGGACGGCAAAGTTCTCAAGGGTTTACCTTCACCGTGAACTCTGTGTCGGTAGTCCACGGTGACGCGGCCGCCACGGTACCTGAACGGCTCGGTCACAAGACATGATTGGTACAGACATGATCTAAATATCCCACCCTAACTTTCTATGTGCTGCTCATGTTTTGATCGGCTAATCTGGAGGGTGGGTGGCCGCAGACATCTTCGAAGGAAGTGTAGGATTTCACCGAAACGAACGTTGCTCTCTAGCTTACGATAAGCGAATTTTAGAAAAATCTCCCTTGGGCCAATTTTGTAAATCTGCTTTCTCTAGGGTTGTGGCATGTCATTCTAGAGCCATGAAAAAAACTAGCTCGATCGTGGTCCGGACGGCAAAGTTCTAAAGGTTTTACCTTCACCGTGAACTCTGCGTCGGTAGTCCACGGTGACGCGGCCGCCACGGTACCTGAACGGCTCGGTCACAAGACTTGATTGGCACAGACATGATCTAAATAGCCCACCCTAACTTTCTATGTGCTACTCATGTTTTGATCGGCTCATCTGGAGGGTGGGTGGCCGCAGACATCTTCGAAGGAAGTGTACGATTTCACCGAAACGAACGTTGCTCTCTAGCTTACGATAACCGAATTTTAGAAAAATCTCCATCGGGCTAATTTTGTAATTCTGCTTTCCCTAGGGGTCTGGCATGTCATTCTAGAGCCATGAAAAAAAAAACTAGCTCGATCGGGGTCCGGACGGCAAAGTTCTCAAGGGTTTACCTTCCCCGTGAACTGTGCGTCGGTAGTCCACGGTGACGCGGCCGCAACGGTACCTGAACAGCTCAGTCACAAGACTTGATTGGTACAGACATGATCTAAATAGCCCACCCTAACTTTCTATGTGCTACTCATGTTTTGATCGGCTAATCTGGAGGGTGGGTGGCACAGACATCTTCAAAGGAAGTGTAGGATTTCACCGAAACGAACGTTGCTCTCTAGCTTACGATAAGCGAATTTTAGAAAAATATCCCTTGGGCCAATTTTGTAAATCTGCTTTCTCTAGGGGTGTGGCATGTCATTCTAGAGCCATGAAAAAAAACTAGCTCGATCGGGGTCCGGACGGCAAAGTTCTCAAGGTTTTACCTTCACCGTGAACTCTGCGTAGTCCACGGTGACGCGGCCGCCACGGTACCTGAACGGCTCGGTCACAAGACTTGATTGGTACAGACATGATCTAAATATCCCACCCTAACTTTCTATGTGCTGCTCATGTTTTGATCGGCTAATCTGGAGGGTGGGTGGCCGCAGACATCTTCGAAGGAAGTGTAGGATTTCACCGAAACGAACGTTGCTCTCTAGCTTACGATAAGCGAATTTTAGAAAAATCTCCCTTGGGCCAATTTTGTAAATCTGCTTTCTAGGGGTGTGGCATGTCATTCTAGAGCCATAAAAAAAAACTAGCTCGATCGTGGTCCGGACGGCAAAGTTCTAAAGGTTTTACCTTCACCGTGAACTCTGCGTCGGTAGTCCACGGTGACGCGGCCGCCACGGTACCTGAACGGCTCGGTCACAAGACTTGATTGGTACAGACATGATCTAAATAGCCCACCCTAACTTTCTATGTGCTACTCATGTTTTGATCGGCTCAGCTGGAGGGTGGGTGGCCGCAGACATCTTCGAAGGAAGTGTAGGATTTCACCGAAACGAACGTTGCTCTCTAGCTTACGATAACCGAATTTTAGAAAAATCTCCATCATGCCAATTTTGTAAATCTGCTTTCCCTAGGGGTCTGGCATGTCATTCTAGAGCCATGAAAAAAAAACTAGCTCGATCGGGGTCCGGACGGCAAAGTTCTCAAGGGTTTACCTTCACCGTGAACTGTGCGTCGGTAGTCCACGTGACGCGGCCGCCACGGTACCTGAACGGCTCAGTCACAAGACTTGATTGGTACATACATGATCTAAATAGCCCACCCTAACTTTCTATGTGCTACTCATGTTTTGATCGGCTAATCTGGAGGGTGGGTGGCCACAGACATCTTCAAAGGAAGTGTAGGATTTCACCGAAACGAACGTTGCTCTCTAGCTTACGATAAGCGAATTTTAGAAAAATCTCCCTTGGGCCAATTTTGTAAATCTGCTTTCTCTAGGGGTGTGGTATGTCATTCTAGAGCCATGAAAAAAAACTAGCTCGATCGGGGTCCGGACGGCAAAGTTCTCAAGGTTTACCTTCACCGTGAACTCTGCGTCGGTAGTCCACGGTGACGCGGCCGCCACGGTACCTGAACGGCTCGGTCACAAGACTTGATTGGTACAGACATGATCTAAATAGCCCACCCTAACTTTCTATGTGCTACTCATGTTTTGATCGGCTCATCTGGAGGGTGGGTGGTCGCAGACATCTTCGAAGGAAGTGTAGGATTTCACCGAAACGAACGTTGCTCTCTAGCTTACGATAACCGAATTTTCGAAAAAATCTCCATCGGGCTAATTTTGTAAATCTGCTTTCCCTAGGGGTCTGGCATGTCATTCTAGAGCCATGAAAAAAAAACTAGCTCGATCGGGGTCCGGACGGCAAAGTTCTCAAGGGTTTACCTTCACCGTGAACTCTGTGTCGGTAGTCCACGGTGACGCGGCCGCCACAGTGCCTGAACGGCTCGGTCACAAGACGTGATTGTACAGACATGATCTAAATAGCCCACCCTAACTTTCTATGTGCTACTCATGTTTTGATCGGCTAATCTGGAGGGTGGGTGGCCACAGACATCTTCGAAGGAAGTGTAGGATTTCACCGAAACAAACATTGCTCTCTAGCTTACGATAAGAGAATTTTAGAAAAATCTCCCTTGGGCCAATTTTGTAAATCTGCTTTCTCTAGGGGTGTGGCATGTCATTCAAGAGCCATGAAAAAAAAACTAGCTCGATCGGGGTCCGGACGGCAAAGTTCTCAAGGGTTTACCTTCACCGTGAACTCTGTGTCGGTAGTCCACGGTGACGCGGCCGCCACGTACCTGAACGGCTTGGTCACAAGACGTGATTTGTACAGACATGATCTAAATAGCCCACCCTAACTTCTATGTGCTACTCATGTTTTGATCGGCTAATCTGGAGGGTGGGTGGCCCCAGACATCTTCGAAGGAAGTGTAGGATTACACCGAAACGAACGTTGCTCTCTAGCTTACGATAAGCGAATTTTAGAAAAATCTCCCTTGGGCCAATTTTGTAAAGCTGCTTTCTCTAGGGGTGTGGCATGTCATTCTAGAGCCATGAAAAAAAACTAGCTCGATCGGGTCCGGACGGCAAAGTTCTCAGGTTTTACCTTCACCGTGAACTCTGCGTCGGTAGTCCACGGTGACGCGGCCGCCACGGTACCTGAACGGCTCGGTCACAAGACTTGATTGGTACAGACATGATCTAATAGCCCACCCTAACTTTCTATGTGCTACTCATGTTTTGATCGGCTCATCTGGAGGGTGGGTGGCCGTAGACATCTTCGAAGGAAGTGTAGGATTTCACCGAAACGAACGTTGCTCTCTAGATTACGATAACGAATTTTAGAAAAATCTCCATCGGGCCAATTTTGTAAATCTGCTTTTCCTAGGGTCTGGCATGTCATTCTAGAGCCATGAAAAAAAAACTAGCTCGATCGGGGTCCGGACGGCAAAGTTCTCAAGGTTTACCTTCACCGTGAACTCCGTCGGTAGTCCACGGTGACGCGGCCGCCACGGTACCTGAACGGCTCGGTCACAAGACTTGATTGGTACAGACATGATCTAAATAGCCCACCCTAACTTTCTATGTGCTCATGTTTTGATCGGCTAATCTGGAGGGTGGGTGGCCGCAGACATCTTCGAAGGAAGTGTAGGATTTCACCGAAACGAACGTTGCTCTCTAGCTTACGATAAGCGAATTTTAGAAAAATCTCCCTTGGGCCAATTTTGTAAATCTGCTTTCTCTAGGGGTGTGGCATGTCATTCTAGAGCCATGAAAAAAAACTAGCTCGATCGGGTCCGGACGGCAAAGTTCTCAAGGTTTACCTTCACCGTGAACTCTGCGTCGGTAGTCCACGGTGACGCGGCCGCCACGGTACCTGAACGGCTCGGTCACAAGACTTGATTGGTACAGACATGATCTAAATAGCCCACCCTAACTTTCTATGTGCTACTCATGTTTTGATCGGCTCATCTGGAGGGTGGGTGGCCGCAGACATCTTCGAAGGAAGTGTAGGATTTCACCGAAACGAACGTTGCTCTCTAGCTTACGATAACCGAATTTTAGAAAAATCTCCATGGCCAATTTTGTAAATCTGCTTTCTCTAGGGGTCTGGCATGTCATTCTAGAGCCATGAAAAAAAAAACTAGCTCGATCGGGGTCCGGACGGCAAAGTTCTCAAGGGTTTACCTTCACCGTGAACTCGCGTCGGTAGTCCACGGTGACGCGGCCGCCACGGTACCTGAACGGCTCGGTCACAAGACTTGATTGGTACAGACATGATCTAAATAGCCCACCCTAACTTTCTATGTGCTGCTCATGTTTTGATCGGCTAATCTGGAGGGTGGGTGGCCGCAGACATCTTCGAAGGAAGTGTAGGATTTCACCGAAACGAACGTTGCTCTCTAGCTTACGATAAGCGAATTTTAGAAAAATCTCCCTTGGGCCAATTTTGTAAATCTGCTTTCTCTAGGGGTGTGGCATGTCATTCTAGAGCCATGAAAAAAAAACTAGCTCGATCGGGTCCGGACGGCAAAGTTCTCAAGGTTTACCTTCACCGTGAACTCTGCGTCGGTAGTCCACGGTGACGCGGCCGCCACGGTACCTGAACGGCTCGGTCACAAGACTTGATTGGTACAGACATGATCTAAATAGCCCACCCTAACTTTCTATGTGCTACTCATGTTTTGATCGGCTCATCTGGAGGGTGGGTGGCCGCAGACATCTTCGAAGGAAGTGTAGGATTTCACCGAAACGAACGTTGCTCTCTAGCTTACGATAACCGAATTTTAGAAAAATCTCCATCGGGCCAATTTTGTAAATCTGCTTTCTCTAGGGTGTGGCATGTCATTCTAGAGCCATGAAAAAAAACTAGCTCGATCGGGGTCCGGACGGCAAAGTTCTCAAGGGTTTACCTTCACCGTGAACTCTGCGTCGGTAGTCCACGGTGACGCGGCCGCCACGGTACCTGAACGGCTCGGTCACAAGACTTGATTGGTACAGACATGATCTAAATAGCCCACCCTAACTTTCTATGTGCTACTCATGTTTTGATCGGCTCATCTGGAGGGTGGGTGGCCGCAGACATCTTCGAAGGAAGTGTAGGATTTCACCGAAACGAACGTTGCTCTCTAGCTTACGATAAGCGAATTTTAGAAAAATCTCCCTTGGGCCAATTTTGTAAATCTGCTTTCTCTAGGGGTGTGGCATGTCATTCTAGAGCCATGAAAAAAAACTAGCTCGATCGGGGTCCGGACGGCAAAGTTCTCAAGGTTTTACCTTCACCGTGAACTCTGCGTCGGTAGTCCACGGTGACGCGGCGCCACGGTACCTGAACGGCTCGGTCACAAGACTTGATTGGTACAGACATGATCTAAATAGCCCACCCTAACTTTCTATGTGCTACTCATGTTTTGATCGGCTCATCTGGAGGGTGGGTGGCCGCAGACATCTTCGAAGGAAGTGTAGGATTTCACCGAAACGAACGTTGCTCTCTAGCTTACGATAACCGAATTTTAGAAAAATCTCCATCGGGCCAATTTTGTAAATCTGCTTTTCTAGGGGTCTGGCATGTCATTCTAGAGCCATGAAAAAAAAACTAGCTCGATCGGGGTCCGGACGGCAAAGTTCTCAAGGTTTACCTTCACCGTGAACTCTGCGTCGGTAGTCCACGGTGACGCGGCCGCCACGGTACCTGAACGGCTCGGTCACAAGACTTGATTGGTACAGACATGATCTAAATAGCCCACCCTAACTTTCTATGTGCTACTCATGTTTTGATCGGCTAATCTGGAGGGTGGGTGGCCGCAGACATCTTCGAAGGAAGTGTAGGATTTCACCGAAACGAACGTTGCTCTCTAGCTTACGATAAGCGAATTTTAGAAAAATCTCCCTTGGGCCAATTTTGTAAATCTGCTTTCTCTAGGGGTGGCATGTCATTCTAGAGCCATGAAAAAAAACTAGCTCGATCATTGTCCGGACGGCAAAGTTCTAAAGGTTTTACCTTCACCGTGAACTCTGCGTCGGTAGTCCACGGTGACGCGGCCGCCACGGTACCTGAACGGCTCGGTCACAAGACTTGATTGGTACAGACATGATCTAAATAGCCCACCCTAACTTTCTATGTGCTACTCATGTTTTGATCGGCTCATCTGGAGGGTGGGTGGCCGCAGACATCTTCGAAGGAAGTGTAGGATTTCACCGAAACGAACGTTGCTCTCTAGCTTACGATAACCGAATTTTAGAAAAATCTCCATCGGGCTAATTTTGTAATTCTGCTTTCCCTAGGGGTCTGGCATGTCATTCTAGAGCCATGAAAAAAAAAACTAGCTCGATCGGGGTCCGGACAGCAAAGTTCTCAAGGGTTTACCTTCACCGTGAACTGTGCATCGGTAGTCCACGGTGACGCGGCCGCCACGGTACCTGAACAGCTCAGTCACAAGACTTGATTGGTACAGACATGATCTAAATAGCCCACCCTAACTTTCTATGTGCTACTCATGTTTTGATCGGCTAATCTGGAGGGTGGGTGGCCACAGACATCTTCGAAGGAAGTGTAGTATTTCACCGAAACGAACGTTGCTCTCTAGCTTACGATAAGCGAATTTTAGAAAAATCTCCCTTGGGCTAATTTTGTAAATCTGATTTCTCTAGGGGTGTGGCATGTCATTCTAGAGCCATGAAAAAAAACTAGCTCGATCGGGGTCCGGACGGCAAAGTTCTCAAGGTTTTACCTTCACCGTGAACTCTGCGTCGGTAGTCCACGGTGACGCGGCAGCCACGGTACCTGAACGGCTCGGTCACCAGACTTGATTGGTACAGACATGATCTAAATAGCCCACCCTAACTTTCTATGTGCTACTCATGTTTTGATCGGCTCATCTGGAGGGTGGGTGGTCGCAGACATCTTCGAAGGAAGTGTAGGATTCACCGAAACGAACGTTGCTCTCTAGCTTACGATAACCGAATTTTCGAAAAATCTCCATCGGACTAATTTTGTAAATCTGCTTTCCCTAGGGGTCTGGCATGTCATTCTAGAGCCATGAAAAAAAAAACTAGCTCGATCGGGGTCCGGACGGCAAAGTTCTCAAGGGTTTACCTTCACCATGAACTCTGTGTCGGTAGTCCACGGTGACGCGGCCGCCACAGTACCTGAACGGCTCGGTCACAAGACGTGATTTGTACAGACATGATCTAAATAGCCCACCCTAACTTTCTATGTGCTACTCATGTTTTGATCGGCTAATCTGGAGGGTGGGTGGCCGCAGACATCTTCGAAGGAAGTGTAGGATTTCACCGAAACAAACATTGCTCTCTAGCTTACGATAAGAGAATTTTAGAAAAATCTCCCTTGGGCCAATTTTGTAAATCTGCTTTCTCTAGGGTGTGGCATGTCATTCAAGAGCCATGAAAAAAAAAACTAGCTCGATCGGGGTCCGGACGGCAAAGTTCTCAAGGGTTTACCTTCACCGTGAACTCTATGTCGGTAGTCCACGGTGACGCGGCCGCCACAGTACCTGAACGGCTTGGTCACAAGACGTGATTTGTACAGACATGATCTAAATAGCCCACCCTAACGTTCTATGTGCTACTCATGTTTTGATCGGTTAATCTGGAGGGTGGGTGGCCCCAGACATCTTCGAAGGAAGTGTAGGATTTCACCGAAATGAACGTTGCTCTCTAGCTTACGATAAGCGAATTTTAGAAAAATCTCCTTTGGGCCAATTTTGTAAATCTGCTTTCTCTAGGGGTGTGGCATGTCATTCTAGAGCCATGAAAAAAAACTAGCTCGATCATGGTCCGGACGGCAAAGTTCTAAAGGTTTTACCTTCACCGTGAACTCTGCGTCGGTAGTCCACGGTGACGCGGCCGCCACGGTACCTGAACGGCTCGGTCACAAGACTTGATTGGTACAGACATGATCTAAATAGCCCACCCTAAATTTCTATGTGCTACTCATGTTTTGATCGGCTCATCTGGAGGGTGGGTGGCCGCAGACATCTTCGAAGGAAGTGTAGGATTTCACCGAAACGAACGTTGCTCTCTAGCTTACGATAACCGAATTTTCAAAAAATCTCCATCGGGCTAATTTTGTAATTCTGCTTTCCCTAGGGGTCTGGCATGTCATTCTAGAGCCATGAAAAAAAAAACTAGCTCGATCGGGGTCCGGACAGCAAAGTTCTCAAGGGTTTACCTTCACCGTGAACTGTGCGTCGGTAGTCCACGGTGACGCGGCCGCCACGGTACCTGAACAGCTCAGTCACAAGACTTGATTGGTACAGACATGATCTAAATAGCCCACCCTAACTTTCTATGTGCTACTCATGTTTTGATCGGCTAATCTGGAGGGTGGGTGGCCACAGACATCTTCGAAGGAAGTGTAGTATTTCACCGAAACGAACGTTGCTCTCTAGCTTACGATAAGCGAATTTTAGAAAAATCTCCCTTGGGCTAATTTTGTAAATCTGATTTCTCTAGGGGTGTGGCATGTCATTCTAGAGCCATGAAAAAAAAACTAGCTCGATCGGGGTCCGGACGGCAAAGTTCTCAAGGTTTTACCTTCACCGTGAACTCTGCGTCGGTAGTCCACGGTGACGCGGCAGCCACGGTACCTGAACGGCTCGGTCACCAGACTTGATTGGTACAGACATGATCTAAATAGCCCACCCTAACTTTCTATGTGCTACTCATGTTTTGATCGGCTCATCTGGGGGTGGGTGGTCGCAGACATCTTCGAAGGAAGTGTAGGATTTCACCGAAACGAACGTTGCTCTCTAGCTTACGATAACCGAATTTTCGAAAAATCTCCATCGGACTAATTTTGTAAATCTGCTTTCCCTAGGGGTCTGGCATGTCATTCTAGAGCCATGAAAAAAAAACTAGCTCGATCGGGGTCCGGACGGCAAAGTTCTCAAGGGTTTACCTTCACCATGAACTCTGTGTCGGTAGTCCACGGTGACGCGGCCGCCACAGTACCTGAACGGCTCGGTCACAAGACGTGATTTGTACAGACATGATCTAAATAGCCCACCCTAACTTTCTATGTGCTACTCATGTTTTGATCGGCTAATCTGGAGGGTGGGTGGCCGCAGACATCTTCGAAGGAAGTGTAGGATTTCACCGAAACAAACATTGCTCTCTAGCTTACGATAAGAGAATTTTAGAAAAATCTCCCTTGGGCCAATTTTGTAAATCTGCTTTCTCTAGGGGTGTGGCATGTCATTCAAGAGCCATGAAAAAAAAACTAGCTCGATCGGGGTCCGGACGGCAAAGTTCTCAAGGGTTTACCTTCACCGTGAACTCTATGTCGGTAGTCCACGGTGACGCGGCCGCCACAGTACCTGAACGGCTTGGTCACAAGACGTGATTTGTACAGACATGATCTAAATAGCCCACCCTAACGTTCTATGTGCTACTCATGTTTTGATCGGTTAATCTGGAGGGTGGGTGGCCCCAGACATCTTCGAAGGAAGTGTAGGATTTCGCTGAAACGAACGTTGCTCTTTAACTTACGATAAGCGAATTTTAGAAAAATCTCCTTTGGGCCAATTTTGTAAATCTGCTTTCTCTAGGGGTGTGGCATGTCATTCTAGAGCCATGAAAAAAAACTAGCTCGATCGGGGTCCGGACGGCAAAGTTCTCAAGGTTTTACCTTCACCGTGAACTCTGCGTCGGTAGTCCACGGTGACGCGGCCGCCACGGTACCTGAACGGCTCGGTCACAAGACTTGATTGGTACAAACATGATCTAAATAGCCCACCCTAACTTTCTATGTGCTGCTCATGTTTTGATCGGCTAATCTGGAGGGTGGGTGGCCGCAGACATCTTCGAAGGAAGTGTAGGATTTCACCGAAATGAACGTTGCTCTCTAGCTTACGATAAGCGAATTTTAGAAAAATCTCCCTTGGGCCAATTTTGTAAATCTGCTTTCTCTAGGGGTGTGGCATGTCATTCTAGAGCCATGAAAAAAAAATAGCTCGATCATGGTCCGGACGGCAAAGTTCTAAAGGTTTTACCTTCACCGTGAACTCTGCGTCGGTAGTCCACGGTGACGCGGCCGCCACGGTACCTGAACGGCTCGGTCACAAGACTTGATTGGTACAGACATGATCTAAATAGCCCACCCTAACTTTCTATGTGCTACTCATGTTTTGATCGGCTCATCTGGAGGGTGGGTGGCCGCAGACATCTTCGAAGGAAGTGTAGGATTTCACCGAAACGAACGTTGCTCTCTAGCTTACGATAACCGAATTTTAGAAAAATCTCCATCGGGCTAATTTTGTAATTCTGCTTTCCCTAGGGTCTGGCATGTCATTCTAGAGCCATGAAAAAAAAAACTAGCTCGATCGGGGTCCGGACAGCAAAGTTCTCAAGGGTTTACCTTCACCGTGAACTGTGCGTCGGTAGTCCACGGTGACGCGGCCGCCACGGTACCTGAACAGCTCAGTCACAAGACTTGATTGGTACAGACATGATCTAAATAGCCCACCCTAACTTTCTATGTGCTACTCATGTTTTGATCGGCTAATCTGGAGGGTGGGTGGCCACAGACATCTTCGAAGGAAGTGTAGTATTTCACCGAAACGAACGTTGCTCTCTAGCTTACGATAAGCGAATTTTAGAAAAATCTCCCTTGGGCTAATTTTGTAAATCTGATTTCTCTAGGGGTGTGGCATGTCATTCTAGAGCCATGAAAAAAAACTAGCTCGATCGGGGTCCGGACGGCAAAGTTCTCAAGGTTTTACCTTCACCGTGAACTCTGCGTCGGTAGTCCACGGTGACGCGGCAGCCACGGTACCTGAACGGCTCGGTCACCAGACTTGATTGGTACAGACATGATCTAAATAGCCCACCCTAACTTTCTATGTGCTACTCATGTTTTGATCGGCTCATCTGGAGGGTGGGTGGTCGCAGACATCTTCGAAGGAAGTGTAGGATTTCACCGAAACGAACGTTGCTCTCTAGCTTACGATAACCGAATTTTCGAAAAATCTCCATCGGACTAATTTTGTAAATCTGCTTTCCCTAGGGTCTGGCATGTCATTCTAGAGCCATGAAAAAAAAACTAGCTCGATCGGGGTCCGGACGGCAAAGTTCTCAAGGGTTTACCTTCACCATGAACTCTGTGTCGGTAGTCCACGGTGACGCGGCCGCCACAGTACCTGAACGGCTCGGTCACAAGACGTGATTTGTACAGACATGATCTAAATAGCCCACCCTAACTTTCTATGTGCTACTCATGTTTTGATCGGCTAATCTGGAGGGTGGGTGGCCGCAGACATCTTCGAAGGAAGTGTAGGATTTCACCGAAACAAACATTGCTCTCTAGCTTACGATAAGAATTTTAGAAAAATCTCCCTTGGGCCAATTTTGTAAATCTGCTTTCTCTAGGGTGTGGCATGTCATTCAAGAGCCATGAAAAAAAAAACTAGCTCGATCGGGGTCCGGACGGCAAAGTTCTCAAGGGTTTACCTTCACCGTGAACTCTATGTCGGTAGTCCACGGTGACGCGGCCGCCACAGTACCTGAACGGCTTGGTCACAAGACGTGATTTGTACAGACATGATCTAAATAGCCCACCCTAACGTTCTATGTGCTACTCATGTTTTGATCGGTTAATCTGGAGGGTGGGTGGCCCCAGACATCTTCGAAGGAAGTGTAGGATTTCGCTGAAACGAACGTTGCTCTCTAACTTATGATAAGCGAATTTTAGAAAAATCTCCTTTGGGCCAATTTTGTAAATCTGCTTTCTCTAGGGGTGTGGCATGTCATTCTAGAGCCATGAAAAAAAACTAGCTCGATCGGGGTCCGGACGGCAAAGTTCTCAAGGTTTTACCTTCACCGTGAACTCTGCGTCGGTAGTCCACGGTGACGCGGCCGCCACGGTACCTGAACGGCTCGGTCACAAGACTTGATTGGTACAGACATGATCTAAATAGCCCACCCTAACTTTCTATGTGCTACTCATGTTTTGATCGGCTCATCTGGAGGGTGGGTGGCCGTAGACATCTTCGAAGGAAGTGTAGGATTTCACCGAAACGAACGTTGCTCTCTAGCTTACGATAACCGAATTTTAGAAAAATCTCCATCGGGCCAATTTTGTAATTCTCCTTTTCCTAGGGGTCTGGCATGTCATTCTAGAGCCATGAAAAAAAAAACTAGCTCGACCGGGGTCCGGACGGAAAGTTCTCAAGGGTTTACCTTCACCGTGAACTCTGCGTCGGTAGTCCACGGTGACGCGGCCGCCACGGTACCTGAACGGCTCGGTCACAAGACTTGATTGGTACAGACATGATCTAAATAGCCCACCCTAACTTTCTATGTGCTACTCATGTTTTGATTGGCTCATCTGGAGGGTGGGTGGCCGCAGACATCTTCGAAGGAAGTGTAGGATTTCACCGAAACGAACGTTGCTCTCTAGTTTACGATAATCGAATTTTAGAAAAATCTCCTTTGGGCCAATTTTGTAAATCTGCTTTCTCTAGGGGTGTGGCATGTCATTCTAGAGCCATGAAAAAAAACTAGCTCGATCATGGTCCGGACGGCAAAGTTCTAAAGGTTTTACCTTCACCGTGAACTCTGCGTCGGTAGTCCACGGTGACGCGGCCGCCACGGTACCTGAACGGCTCGGTCACAAGACTTGATTGGTACAGACATGATCTAAATAGCCCACCCTAACTTTCTATGTGCTACTCATGTTTTGATCGGCTCATCTGGAGGGTGGGTGGCCGTAGACATCTTCGAAGGAAGTGTAGGATTTCACCGAAACGAACGTTGCTCTCTAGCTTACGATAACCGAATTTTAGAAAAATCTCCATCGGGCCAATTTTGTAAATCTCCTTTTCCTAGGGGTCTGGCATGTCATTCTAGAGCCCTAAAAAAAAACTAGCTCGATCGGGGTCCGGACGGAAAAGTTCTCAAGGGTTTACCTTCACCGTGAACTCTGCGTCGGTAGTCCACGGTGACGCGGCCGCCACGGTACCTGAACGGCTCGGTCACAAGACTTGATTGGTACAGACATGATCTAAATAGCCCACCCTAACTTTCTATGTGCTACTCATGTTTTGATTGGCTCATCTAGAGGGTGGGTGGCCGCAGACATCTTCGAAGGAAGTGTAGGATTTCACCGAAACGAACGTTGCTCTCTAGCTTACGATAACCGAATTTTAGAAAAATCTCCATCGGGCTAATTTTGTAATTCTGCTTTCCCTAGGGGTCTGGCATGTCATTCTAGAGCCATGAAAAAAAAACTAGCTCTATCGGGGTCCGGACGGCAAAGTTCTCAAGGGTTATTCGTAAGCTCTTCCTTACGAATAAGTCAATAGCACTGAGGAAGCTTAGGAACATAGACGGGAGGGATATGATTACAGAACGACTATTTTAGAGACAAGCAATGACTTGATCTTGCTGTTTCGACAGACCTTGGGGTCTTCAAAAACAAGGAAGAATACGGGATGAGCCAAGGAATTCGACATTCCGCTCCTGGTGGTAGTCATTGAGGATCTCAAAAACAGGGATATTCATTGGGAAAATGGGAAGAATACGGGATGAGCCTGTCAAGAAGGCATTGTTTTCAGTATCAACCATCATCTACAAATGCCCATCAAAAGAGACCATTTCTCTTGAAACTTCTGTCCCTCCAAGCATTGTACATCCTTCAGAGCTTCCTGTCTATCCTGCTAGTAACTTCTACTCAGTGTCAGATGCTGCTATACCTTCTGGACATCCAAATCTAGCTATCTTAGCAAAGGAAGTGGCATTCAAATCTACATGTTTTTCTTCTTTAGCCTTTTCGCCCAGCGTTGTCATTGGCCGACCATCCTTTCCAGACCTTCTCTAGAGCTCTTCAATCCTTCCTCCTAAGATCCAGGCTCACTTTTTCCAGCAATGGAATGACTGGTAGGCGATCTTAGGCTCGCTCGTCGTTGGGTAGTTTCCGATAGTTCTATCACCATTCCAGGCTCTTCGCATATAGAGAACTCGAAGGTGGTCGATGTAATCTCATTATATTCAGATGTATTCAACTGGGTTGGCTGTGAAAAGAGAGGCTAGCTTCTTCAGTAGGCAAGGAATGTAGAGAACTTCTTCCGCAACCATTTTTCTAATCTCAGATTTATTCTTTAACTGTCTCGACGCGAAATGCAAAAATCCTGGTGGACGAAGTTCGGCTACCGCAACCAAGTCGGTATGCCAAGGCATTAAATAAGGAAGTACGATATTATTGAGAAAGCAAGATGTGCTGTCCGAAAGAGGAGATCACTAATTCCACTATCAATATGGCCAGCAGTGAGTGACATATTTCAAAATTGAAGTAACTGATAGCCCGGACGACTTCTATTATGTATGAGGAATGAAGAAATGATCCCTGACCTGTAGATGTTGACCTATCTTATTTATGTCACCGGCACACACATTCCGACAACCTCCCTTTTAAAGTCACTGCATACTTGGATCCAGTAAACACCTAAAACCTACAAGGACCAAACCGGCAGACCTGATGGCTGGCCACGAGCCACTAATTGCCGAGGGAGGACGTATTTTATTCAACGTTTGAGGGTTGTTTTTGAATTCCTTGCTTCTTCACGGAGCTCTAAAAAAACGTTATTGACTCGCAGCAACAAATGCAGTAATAGGTAGTGTTTGAATACCTCTAAGTACTTAGTTAGGACTCTCAGACCAATTAGTGGTCATGACACCATATCTCCTTCCACCATTAAATGCTAATACCAATTATTAATTAAAGGTCAGCGTCGTCTATATGCTCCTCCACCCATCCATCGCCAAGCATCCTCACAATCAACTTTCCATTGCTCCTTCAACCTATTTAATTATACAACCTCATGTGCACAACCAATATCATCGAACTTGTTCAAAAACACTTAGTAAACCCTGCCTTCTTTAGATTAGCCTTTATGTGGCGCAAGCACCAAAGGTGAGCATGACCATCATCCGGAGAAAAAAATAAATACCCAGCGCACTCCTTATTCCCAGAGAATCAATCAGATATAATGCAAACCTTTCTATCACGCAAAACTCCTTTAAAGAGCGAAGCACTCCCAATTCTTCCCATTTTCCTTATCACATATAGCAAAAGCTAGCCTAGTAAAGGCCGAGAGCAAGTCAAGCTGCCAAGTAACCAATTCATCCCCTTCTTTCTAATTCCATTTCCTCTCTATTCATTTTCGACCTAAGCTTTACTTTCTTTGCGTGCCTTCACAAGGTTATCCCGCGCTATCCTTTTCATTGTTTGTATTTATCCTCACCTCACAGCTTTCCGCGAGGGTATGGATTCCTGTGGTCTATGATGGGCTGTCCCCTATTTTAGATATTCCCACGCTGTCCATTATGTGCGGGCTTGAAAGAGATACTCCAATTCCAGGTGCTCACACTACGGTATGGCCAACTGGTCGGGATGGCAGGAAAGAAAGGGAAAATAAAGAATTACTGCTGCTAGCTTTAAGAGAGACTTCGACTTATCTATAGGAAACTACTACTTAGGGTAGATAGAGGAATGATTGCTTTATTTCCTTCTTTGGAAATGCACCTTCACCAGCCCCTTTTCGACGTGGGCAAAGAGCAAGACATGAAATAACAAGATCTTTTGGATAACGAAGTCATCTCAAGGGCTTAGCAACCAGCTCTGAACCATCATAGGTTGTTGACTACATAGATGGAGGATTGCACCTAGATGCCCGACTTCGTATCCCACCCTCTCCTGCTGATCCCTTTATGCGTACCTGAAGCCTGATCGTTTTTCTCGTAGACCGCTCTGATGTGAGAGTGCCTCAATCGTAGAAATGTCTATCTAGATCACATTTCCTCCTATTTATTTACATTCCTTGCTTTTCTTTCTTCCTCAAGCTAGGGGAGAAGCCTATCTGAGTGAGAGTGCCTCAACCAAGCTACTTCGTTCCTTGGAACTGCTGCTGTTAGTTCTTTTAATTGAATAGTTTGATTTGTTCTCTGAGTGATTGCCCTTAGGGACCTAGCTTCCCTTCCTTTCCTTGCCTGGAAGCTCTCTAAGGCTTCTTGCTTTCCCTATTGATGTTCCTAGCTACCTACTATAATGGTAGGGAAGGGCTTTACTAAGTATTAGATATGGGCTAACGGGTCACATCAGGAGCGGTCTATGAGAAAAACGATCAGGCTTCAGGTACGCATAAAGGGATCAGCAGGAGAGGGTGGGATACGAAGTCGGGCATCTAGGTGCAATCCTCCATCTATGTAGTCAACAACCTATGATGGTTCAGAGCTGGTTGCTAAGCCCTTGAGATGACTTCGTTATCCAAAAGATCTTGTTATTTCATGTCTTGCTCTTTGCCCACGTCGAAAAGGGGCTGGTGAAGGTGCATTTCCAAAGAAGGAAATAAAGCACTCATTCCTCTATCTACCCTAAGTAGTAGTTTCCTATAGATAAGTCGAAGTCTCTCTTAAAGCTAGCAGCAGTAATTCTTTATTTTCCCTTTCTTTCCTGCCATCCCGACCAGTTGGCCATACCGTAGTGTGAGCACCTGGAATTGGAGTATCTCTTTCAAGCCCGCACATAATGGACAGCGTGGGAATATCTAAAATAGGGGACAGCCCATCATAGACCACAGGAATCCATACCCTCGCGGAAAGCTGTGAGGTGAGGATAAATACAAACAATGAAAAGGATAGCGCGGGATAACCTTGTGAAGGCACGCAAAGAAAGTAAAGCTTAGTTCGAAAATGAATAGAGAGGAAATGGAATTAGAAAGAAGGGGATGAATTGGTTACTTGGCAGCTTGACTTGCTCTCGGCCTTTACTAGGCTAGCTTTTGCTATATGTGATAAGGAAAATGGGAAGAATTGGGACTGCACATTGAGGCACTCTCAATGGGAAGAATATCCCTGTTTTTGAGATCCTCAATGACTACCACCAGAAAGGGAATGTGACCACCATTCTTATTTGATAAAAGTGTCTCCACTATAGCACTAACGATCCTAGACAGCAGAGAAAGCTTGATTGGAGCTAAGAACTATTTCTAAAGGATCCCTTGCACTCTTGTGTGGAAAGATCTTTCTTCGTTCAGTCCAGTCTGATTTAAAACGTGTCGTCTACTATTATAGGGGCTGTCATTAGGGTCACTCCTTCTTATGCCGGGAGATGGCAGTTATCTATATTTAGAAATAATAAAGAATATGGGTGTGATTGTCATCACAATGGAGTGATCGAGTAGGTTCCTCTCTATTTAGATAGACCCCATCAACATGGCCTGGTAGCAAAAACCCATTAGAGGTTTGATTCTCAAAAGAAAACAGACCAGAAACTCGAAACTATTCCTACTCGCCAGGTGGCTTTATCAATTTGCGTTTCAAAATAGGCAAAAAAGGGTGTCAAAAGTAGAAGTATCATATCTTCTTAAGGTGCCGAACTCTAGCTAGAGAATAAGAGGATTAGGTTTTGGCAGGATGCGAGGTGCCAACTTATTAAGCACGAGAGTCGTAAGATCCCGGTTATAGAAGAAGAGTAGGCCAATCCCAATCTTAGGCTGCAACAAACAAGGAACTAGGTTCCTGTCATCAAATCGGCCTGATCCCCAAAAGGAAATCGCAATCCAAAATCCCTATATACGATAGATTCCGGGCACCTTGCTACATGACACTTGTCTCGCATTGCATTACTGACTGCTTCTTCTTCTGATTTCTTTGCTTTGATGATGCCCTTGTCCCAAATTCTTCAGCTGAAGAGTACTTTGGCACCGGCACCCTAGAACAGAGTCGACTACGAACTTATTGATATAGGAAAGTTGATATAAAGCCCAAGGGTTAAGACGAAGGAAGGTATTGTTCTAGCTCTACCGACCTATTCTCATCAAAGAGAGGGTGGATAGACATAGACCCGTGATTCGCTTGAGCATGAATTCACAAATCCATTGGTTCCACTTTGGGCGTGATTTCCCTATTATTATTCCCCTTTTCCATGGGTTCCAGCTGAGAATTCTCTTTCTAACTTGAGGCGCCAGGTCGGTCCCATTTCCCAAAGATACTAGATTTTCACCTGCATTCCCTTCAAGTATCAATACATTTCTTCTTTGCACGGAAGCCCCAAAAGCTTTGGATCGTGACCACCTGGCAACAGAATGGCAGGCAGATTCCTCGCCCAGAGCATTGGCTTAAATTCCTTGGCTTCCTACAAAGCAAGGAATTTAAGCCAATGCTCTGGGCGAGGAATCTGCTATGTAGGCTTTTGTTTACCGAGGGTTCGAATCCCTCTCTTTCCGTTTCTGTTAATTCACCAACGTTACCGACCACAATGTATAAAATCAAATAGATTTCAGCAATAAGACCTTTATTTTATATAAATTCATTATTCTAAATTCATTACTTTGGTACAACAAATGAGCAAAAAAAAATCCTACTGTAGATCCATTTGTGATACATGAATGATAAAATACGAATGAAGGCCCTTCCGCGAAAAGGGGCCAAAATTCTATGAACCTTTCCTATTTTCGTTAGGTTCAAGTCTGATAAGAATAATATTCTACGACTAAGAACTCATTTATTTTCAAACCGATCCATTTACTAAATCTTATTTTATTTACTAGTCCTTTATATTGGAATGAGTCACTAGTCAAATGTTTTGGCAATTCCTCGTGGGCGGATGATGCAATAGAATTTGGAATCAGCGTTTTGATCTTTGGTTAATCATTCATAGTAATAATATCTCGGGGTTTGCAACGAAAACTTGGTATATCGACTAGACGACCGTGAAAATAAAAATATGTCTATCTATGGTTAACTAATTGCCTGGCTCCAGGAATGGTCGAAGCCATACCCAATCGAAAAAGGATGTTATCCAAACGCATTTCAAGTAGTTGTAGTAAAACCCGACCTGTTGACCCTTTTGCTTTTCCAGCAATATGTACATAGTAAAGAAGAAATGCAATTGTTGGGTCATCTCTAGGAGCTGCTCTATTCTGAATTCGTAGCCTCACCCGACAAAAGATCAAGCTGAAAAGGAAAAGGCAGCTAACACGATAGAGGATATTGAGACCTGATGGGATGCCATCCGCCTGTATAAAATGCAGAGTGGAGTGAAGCCGGTCTGGCATCATCCTCCTAAAGAATTGCATCTTCTAAGTGGACTAGTATTCATGGTAAATGAAGTTATCTTCAGCACAGAAGCGAAATCAGTTTCTCCATGCAGAAAAGAATTCAGAACTAGGAAGTAGTGATGGTTTTGGCTAGCTCTCCCATCCCATACAATCTAGATTATTGAGGTCGAGTTCGAAAGTCTAGGTCGAGGAATGCGATATCTTTTGCGGTATCAAAGGATGGGGCGAGCCCTTTTGTTTAGTGCTTTGGCCAACCCTCGATTCAAGAGTAGCGAATTGAATTGATTTTCTTCCCCGGCACGGGGACCCGAAAGCTAGTTATCAAGCCCTTTCAGTTTGCTTGTTTGAATCTCCTTCTCTTTAATTGCGACCCGGCCTTTCTAAAATCCTACTTTATTTAGAGAATCGAGCCTCTAGCGGCCTTTAACCACCTGTTGCAGGTAATCTATCGTTCAAGTCCTATAATGCAGGTACAAGGCGTTTTGATCAACAAGAAGTTGGCACTTTCGGTCGTGACGCCAGCCTGTGGCAAAACAAAAATAGTCAATTTCATCAAGATCCCGGCTCCGCCTTTAGCTGATCAAATACTTTCGTACCTCCACAGCACTGCTTCCTTTAGGGCTTGCCCACTGCTATAGTGAACCGCATCTCTTATAGATGGCCCCGGGACCACCTTCTTTCCAGTAGGCGGGAGAAAAGCGTTCCTTTCAAAAAAGCGTTCACCAGTATCAGTTTATTCGGAACTGGATTCAATACCTGCTGGCGCAAAGGAAAACGAATACGAATTGACTCTCGGTTTAAAAGCCATCCCGCCCGCTTCCTGGCTCCTTTAGAAAAGTAGTGGAATCCTACAAGTTATTAGTTATTACCGGGTTTGGGTCCTAGAGAAGAGAAGAGTGCCAGTCCGATTCAAATACTCTTACTTTAGTCTTATTTCGTAGGCCCCAGCTTCAGTTCTTTTTCTCGTGTTACAGATGATCGATTCAATTACTTTCATTGCTTTCCGCAGTGATACTTTATTGGATTCCCCAAAGGGGCAATCGCAGAATTCGAAAAAGATACACAAAAGCATAGAGAAAGCTCTCTCGCCGTGCATAGATTTTAGCCAGTTCTGTTGTCTTCGCCTGGGTCCAAAAACAAAGTACAGAGTTGGGTACTGGATTCCCAGTTCAGGTGGTTAGGTACCAAAAGTGATAAATAGGCCCAATTTCTCCTTTTATATTAGATTTCCTTAACAAGGGCATCCAATTCATGAAACAAGTCACGCTCCCTTCTCTTTCCACTTTCACTTTCATGCCCAGTTCTTTTTCGACTTGGCAATCGTAGCAATTTATGTAAAGCCTCCTGATCCGGATAAACATGCTCGATACATTCTAGTGAACTACGAAGAGAAGCTAGAACGGTGGAAGCCTGAATCCAGTGAGTGCCCATTCTTAAGAAACTTGGGAATAGTAGCTCCTATGGATTCTAGAGCGAGTGAATGAAACGCTATCTTCTTATGAGCGGAGATAGAGAGCTATGTCACAATCAATAAGTGAGATGCTCTGGGCGAGGAATCTTCTGTCACAATAGAGGTCTTCTTTTCGAATTTAAGTAGTCGAGGAATAGGAGGAGAATCCCCAGGCAAACAACTAGGGTTCCAGATTCACTGGGCAGAGAAGGGAGAATAGTATCCTCTCACAGTAGGTGACGTTTTGGGCGAACTCACAAGTCTCCGAATTAATTCCCCACGATAGGAAAATAGAGAGAGCACAAGACTTTTAAGCACCTTAGGGGTTGATGTATAATGCTTGCCGCGAGTCAACAAGGACCAGCGGTGTTGAGGCAACTTGCCGCAAGTCAGAGTAGACTTTAAGACCAACTTGGTGTAGAGACGACTATGATGGTCGGCCTCCACAGACTGAACGCGGGAGATTCTTGCACCCTGTTTTTAGTAGTGCGAGGAGGATAGAGCTCCCAGCAACGAGTGATTGTTCGTACGAGCGAAGGAGCGAGCATGCTTTACCCTTAGAGTGAAGTTGACATTCACAGGTCTTGTGGGAACTCCTTCAGTTCAGGTAGCCATAGTCACTCAGGGCTATAGTGGTAGTAGCAAGATCGAAATTGTGAGATTGGCTCGATCACAAACTATCAAGAAGAAAGATCAAGATTCACTTTTGTCGGGCAAAGAACTCTCTTGAGGAAATGACTTCGCTCACTGAAGACCAAGCAGCAGCCATTCTAGATGAAAGGACACAAGCCTAAAACTGGAATGCGGATCTATTTATCTGGAATTCCTATCTTCTGAAATAAAGAGTTGCCTATCTTCAGAAATGCTGGTATAGTTGACTTGCTTCTGTTCTCGACCGGTGTCTGCCAGGGTCTGAACCATTAGGTAGAGGATCAGCTGAAAGAAAAGGAGGACAGAGATCTTGTGCCAGATCCGTATACATTCAGCACCCTCATTACAGCATTTGCTAAGCATGAAAAGTGGTTGGAGCTATGCTTATGTGCACGAAAATGCAGGAGAAAGGATGGCACCCAGAGACGAGGAAAGGCGTAGCAAGCGACGAAATGCTTCGGGGAGTTGCAAATAAGCATAGATCCGGAGATTCCCAAATAGGTCAACCTTTTGAACTGCCTGCTGAATCCATGAGCAGGCAAGAGACAACCTGGCGAACTGAAACATCTTTCTAGCCAGAGGAAAAGAAAGGATAATGTTGCTCCTCAGAAAACGCGTATAGTGGCCTTCGTCGATGGGAAATCCAGTGTATGAAGGCAACTAGCATTTTGTCATGGAAGAATGTTCTTGTTTTTCGTTGGAAAAACCAACGCCGACGTCAAGATCAGTCTCCCATCGGGACGGGAGCAGAGCTGAAAAAGATGGGAAATTCCAATGATTCTTCGTTCTTTAGAATGTCATTCCTCACAATCGCTCTTTGTGATGCTGCGGAACCATGGCAATTAGGATCTCAAGACGCAGCAACACTTATGATGCAAGGAATCATTGACTTACATCACGATATCTTTTTCTTCCTCATTCTTATTTTGGTTTTCGTATCACGGATGTTGGTTCGCGCTTTATGGCATTTCAACGAGCAAACTAATCCAATCCCGCAAAGGATTGTTCATGGAACTACTATCGAAATTATTCGGACCATATTTCCAAGTGTCATTCTTTTGTTCATTGCTATACCATCGTTTGCTCTGTTATACTCAATGGACGGGGTATTAGTAGATCCAGCCATTACTATCAAAGCTATTGGACATCAATGGTATCGGAGTGCGCCTCTTAACGAGGGTGATTTAAGTGCAACGAAATGTACCGGTGGTTCGCGAAGCATCTGGCTTACCGGTCATCTCCCATTCCCGTCGTCGAGAGACTAAAAGAACTATAGCATGCCAGAAACGGGGAGTTGAGGTGGTTAGACCTATACCCCGAAATGCTCCCAGCATAGGAGCCTATGGTTCCATTCTTGTTATTGCTGGAGGTACACATACCTCTTCTCGGTGTGGTGGAGCGATATACGAAAAATAGATGCTAAGCCTGCAATGTCCGATAACGGGGCTTCAGTAGTGAATCTATCGGCACCACAGCAGTGGCATACAACTTTGGACCTAAGGGCCGGTCCCGTTACCTTTCGGAATGGGGGATCCCCGTTGGCAACAACCACGGTAGTAGTTGCGGAACTACTGGGCCAAGAGAGGACAACCTGTTGTTCCTGCTCCTCCTTCTTCGCTTCGGGGACGGAGGTCCTACGGTAGGTAAGAGCACGCACAAGCACTTGACCGAAGGGGACCAGCGCTTCTACTCCTCCACCGAGGAGCCGTTCTTGCGAGAAGCAAGGGATGTCGTGAACGGTGGGAGGTCAAAGAAAGAGAATTGACCTCTGAATACAGTGATCCTATGATCTAGATAGACTCCGTCCTTTTAAGGGTTACTCAATAAACGATCACATAGCTTGTCAATTCTTCAAATTCCCCTACCAAATCACAATCAACCAGACTTCATCGCTTGGCAATTCACAAAGACAGGTTGTTTTTCCGTTAAGTCGGCCTACCATGCAGAATGGCAGGCAGAATACCGTCGGCGAGCACAGCGACGAGACAGAACCAGCGGACCGGCAGCCCGCGTGGAAGATGATCTGGTAGCTGACGGTGCCACGTAAGGTGCAAATATTCACCTGGAGAGCACTCCACGGCAGCGTTCCCTGCCTCTGCACTCTGGCGAACAGACATGTTTCCAAGACTCCGGTGGTATGCCCTGTATGTCATGTGGAAGCAGAGGACTTACGGCACATGTTGTTTGGCTGCGGACGAGCTCGTGACGTCTGGAAGTACCTCGACCTTCTGACGGAGCGCAGGTAGACAGTAGCGGTGAACTCGGAGGTGTTTCTGCTAGGACGGTTGAAGAACACGTGGTAGGTCGGGGCAGGTGAGCCTGGGTAGAGGTGGTACCAAATCTCGCAGAGAAACCGCGGGAATCCGGGAACGTGCTCGGCGGTGGTCTCTGCGAGCTACTCGGTTGCCATCTGAACCAAGAACAAAAACCAAGAAGGTGAGCGTTAACGTTAAAAGTACAAACAAGTAGAGAAACAGTCAAAAAGCAGGCAACACACAAGTTCTATTCTAAGTCGTCTGTGGAACTAGGGGTATCCTACAGGCAGTTAGGCTCTGATACCAAGCTCTGTGGCACCCCGATCCAGATGATCGAGCTACCCCATATACCAGTCCCAGAAACACTGGATATATGACAACTTGATATTCAAAAGCATAACCAGATACACATAAGGTCCCGTGTTTGGGTGAACATAATATTACAACACGTGGTGAGGCTCTGGCAGTCGCGCAACAGGCGCACACAACAGTTTGTACATTATTCCTAACTTCGAACTTGCTAGCCTTGAGCCTCCATCAGAGTTGGCAGCGGGTACATAGACGATAGCGTGGCGATAGCGGCCTTATTCCCTCAGGGTTCTGCCTGGGACACGGGTCCTAGTTCTCATAAAGCGGGTATGCGGCGACGGGTGCATCATAGTCTGGCCACATGAAAAGCTAGGTAAGTACATTGAATGTACTCGCAAGACGTTAGCCAAAAATCAAACAAGGCCTATCTATATGGCATGGCATAAGTTCGGAAAGTAGCATGGCATTAGTTTGAGATGCGAGGATGAGTCCAAGCTTAACGGTTGGACATAACTTACCTACTTACCTTCGCAGAGGTGTTTCATAATGTATTCTTATTTAACAAACCATTTCCTACGTTCACAACTGGCCAACTCTGGCTACATTTCTTAGCCAACTCTGGCTACAATCTCAATCTCAAGCTTCGGCCAATTCTGGCTTCAGCTCTCAAGTTCGCAGGTTCATTGGTTCATTTTAATTCTCCATATTCGACCGGACGGACTCACAGTGTGACTATACCCAAACATCGTCCCATAACCTAGGGACAAGGCTAGAATCTAGATTTACACTCTCGAGAGGTTGCAACTTTTATCCATACGCTGAAGTCCAAGCTTGTACCGCCGGTACCAAAGTACTAGACCCATCACGGCGAGCAGCACAAACCCAGACTTCCACAACCGCGTATCCTACCAAGACACTCCCTATGTAGGCACCGACACCCACTAGGGACTACGTCTTATGCAGAAGTGAATCTGGCACGTCCCCAACAGATGAGCGACGCCTAGCTCTGGAACCTTCGCAAGACTAGCCCCACCACAAAGGTAACCGACTAGTCTTGCCAAAAGGGTGGCATCAAAGGAGGCTTGATAGAACCTCGGCCATGGTCCGCCCACACAGACGATGCATGGTTGTGCTTGTGTGTTTGGTGAGTGGCACTATGCGACACAATCTAGTCGAGGGAGGTGATTATCTTGCTAGTCAAATTTTATTTACTGATTTCCACATGAGTCTAGCAACAATATTCATCATAAGCAATACAACATCAACAGATAGTAATGACTGGGTGACTGTGGCACCGCCTCGAATCCATGTTCAGAAATAACAACACAGATGTCAATCGGATGACTGTGGCGGAGCTACCTCCGACTAGCGTCATCTCGCTTGACTACAAAAATTACACAGGTGTTAGAGTCAATCGGATGACTGTGGCAGAGCTACCTCCGACCAGCGCCATCTCGTCTGACTATAAAAGTTAGCACATGTGTTAGAGTCAATCGGATGACTATGGCGGAGCTACCTCCGACCAGCGCCATCTCGTCTGACTATAAAAGTTAGCACAGGTGTTAGAGTCAATCGGATGACTGTGGCGGAGCTACCTCCGACCAGCGCCATCTCGTCTGACTATAAAGTTAGCACAGGTGTATTATTCCCCATTCCTTCCCTGACTGCGGCGGTTCCTCCGGTCCATCGTCTCGGGAATGGGGGTGATGAAAGTATCGGAAATAACAATACGATAAAATGCAATATGGCATGTGAGATGGAGATTCAAGCAACTTCAACAATCCAGAAATTTTCCATAGTTCGACCAAGCTTGAGATCGGGTTAACGCCTTGCCTTCAGCAGAGGGGTAGGGTTCGGGTTCAACTCCGACTTCCGGGGAAGGGTTTAAATCTATCAGACGAATAAAACTGCATTAAAACCCTCCTTAAGCCATTGAGTAAACGACCAAGCAAATGAACTCCAAATGAAACCATTTTGAAGTCGATGGACAGAGATTTTCAAAACAAAGATTTCAAAAAAAAGTTCATATTTTTCTGACAATTTTTGAGCAAGTTATGGCCTCCCAAAGTGGCTTTAAAATTCTGCTAAAAAGAAAAAACAGAAAAACCTTCTGGAAAAGATCAAAAGTCTGATATGTGGGACCCACCGGTCAAACACTGTTTGAAACGTTTTCCTCCCGCGAAATCGGCCTGCTTGGTTGGAGGAATCGAGTGGAGGCAGTGCAGCGGCGGTGAGCCCTAATCCGGCGATGTGGTGCTCTACGGGCTACGATACTGCGGTGGGGGATGCTTGAGGGCTCGAGGGAGGTGGGGTGGTGCTCAGCGGTGCCCCGGGGTGCTCTTTTATAGCGAATCGGGGGTGGTCGCCATAATTGGTGCATGGTGGTGGACGGTACTGCTCGCCGTGGCTATTCCGCGCGGCGCGTCGTGGTGCTGGTGGCGGCTGCGTGCGGCGTCGAGCATCACGAGCACACTGGGGAAAGCAAACGGGCACGGGAGGCGCAGGGGGTAGCTTGCAGCGAGGCCGTGGCGGCACTGCTCTGGGCGGCGCGTCGTGGAGCTGCTCCAACTCTTGTGGAGGAGGATTGAGGAGCGACGCGTGCTGGCAGGAGGCTTAGGAGGCGGTGGATGCAAGGGGGGGCACAGGGAGGCGGCACGCCGGAGATCGACACCTGGCCGCACTGTGGCGAGCGGCGCGTCGGGTAGCGCCTGGGGCGTTGCGGCGGAGGCCTTGCCGGTGTCGGCTGGTTGCTGGAGGGTCATGGGGAAGGTGGAGGAGGCAGGGGGTGGCTCGGGGAAGCGGCGGGGTGGCCGTGCTCCGGCGTCGAACACCTGGCGGCGCCACTGGCACAGGGATGTCGCGGTGATCACCTCCAAAGGCTTGCCGACATCGGCATCAGGCCACAACTTCCAGCTACGTGATCCAAACGAGATGGGGTTTGTTTCTCTGCACGCCAAATTGGAAATGCTCCAACTTCTCTGACTATTGTTTCCCCGAATTCGAAAGTTGGTCTAAGGTAAAGTTTGGAAAAACCATACTGGTCAAAAGGGGAAAAAGGGTTTTGGAGAAGTAAAAGGAATGAGAAAAGGTTCATAATTTTCCCTGAGGTGTGTACATACCTTGTGCTTGTGTCTAGGCCCTTGCCTCACAAGAAATATATTATTTGCCTTGCTTTTGAAAATAAAGAAGAAAAAGGGCAGAAACTAAAGTGGGGAAATACTTCTTAATTTTGTAAACAAGGTATCCAATATTTTTGCACATTTGTGATATACAATGCCTGGGGATCCTCCCCTAATTTTTGCAGAATTTTTGGAAAGACCTTTGAGGTACTTCCTTTGTAAAGCCACAATAATAGGATTTTGGTTATTAAAATAAAAGAAAATATAGAAATAATATTTTTGGGTAAAATGAGCCAGCAACATGTTCACCAAGTGGGAGAGAATCCAAAACATAAGATCCCAAACTTAGACAAGGTTTTGTAAATGCCTGAGAATTTAAAAAAGGGGCAACCAAAACAAAGGATAATTGAACTCCAAATTTCAAGAATCAATTTTTAAAGAAAAATTTTGAAAGGCCAAATTTCAGGATGTTACAGGCGGGCGCGGTACGGGGAGGAAGCGGAGGCGCGTCATGCGCTACGTCCCCTGCGCGCCCAAAATGAACCAGCGAGCAGGATGGTGCTGGAGCGGCAACGCGAGCAACGCCGATGAGCTCGGTCAGGCGGTTGAGCCAGGGTTCGCGAGCCTCCGGCGTGGGGCGGTACTGCAGCAGCTCGTGCGCCATGAATAGCACAGTAGATGGGCTGGGCACCGGACGGCCCAGCGAGGAGGCGGCCCTGTCCCTGGACGGGTGCAGGGATGAGGCTTCCTCATCGCTGGGGTCTTCCCCGGCACGGTCGTCGTCGTGGTCTTGTGGATGCTCGACGCGGGGCTCGGGGTCGGCGTTGCGCTCGGGAGCGCCGTTGGCGCGCGGGCGGCCACGCGGGTTGCCGACGGGCTCGGTGTTGGCCATGCTGGCTGTCCGGCGAGTAAGACGCTCGGCACGAGTGTTGGTCATGGCGAAGTCGAGGTCGAAAAAGAGCCTCAGCCCCCTATCTGGCGTGCCAAATGTCGGAGATCTGTCCCAAGAACTATGGGTATGTCTCTCTAAGCCAGGAATCGAGTAAGGGGCTGAAACACGCAATCAAACAACCCTCAACTGCCTCGACAACGGTGCTCGGCGAGGCTGCTGCGGGACAACACTGCAGAGATGAACACGGTGAGTTACCCAGGTTCAGGGCCCTCGTGATGAGGTAAAACCCCTACGTCCTGCTTGCCTGTATTGCACTGCTTGGAGAGGTTACAGTACAATGGAGCTCGTGGAGCTTGAGTTGGCTAAGGGCTATGGAGAATGATTTGCGAACCAAAGTTGGGAACCCTTCTCTCAGACGTGCACCCCTTCCTTTTATAGGTGCCCCGGGCCTCTTTCCCCAAATGCTTAGGCAGGAAGGGCAACCACATGGCGGCGTAGGAGAAGGACGGGTGCACGATAAAGGGCGAGTCCATGGACGCGGTCCATGGCAGAAAGCTATTCCCAAGGTATGGAAAAGCCACGGTCCATCCAGGACGATGCAGCGACGTCGCAGAGTGCCCCACGGTGACGTCGTCCTTGGAGCGTAGTGGCGAACGGTCTGCTTATCACCGAAATGGCAATTCTTGGAGTCCGCTTTATCTTGCTCCGCTTTGTTGTCTGCTTTATCACCAAAGAGGCAACTGCGGCGTTGCCGTCATCACGCGCAGACGCGCGCGTCACTCTGCGCCGGGCGCAGAGCCCATGTGTGCTCTGTCGCGGTCATGTGCGCCCTGTCGTGGTGACAGGGCTTGCTTTGTCTGGAAGGAAACCCCGCGAGGCTGGAGGCCTCGCGAGGCCTTTTGGCCCGATGCCTCCACGAGAGGGCCTCGCGAGGCTGGCGCGGCAAGCGCCGATACTTAGCAGTATCTCCTTAGCGAAGAGGTCCTCGCGAGGGATATTTCCCTCGCGAGGCATACCAGGCTCGGGAGTCTGGTCCTCAGTAGAAATCCGGTGCGAAGTCCACGACACCCTCTCGAGGAGAGGTCCCTCGCGAGGGGAAATCCCTCGCGAGGCTCGCCAGGCTGGAGCGCCTGGTCCTTAGCGAAATCTTCAGAAGAGTGTCGTGGGCCTTAGCAGGCTGGCCCGTGGTACCCTGGTTTCCACTGGGTCGACAAGGTTCTTTTACTTATTCGAATCTCCTGGTTGATCGTAGCTGTACCACCAACCTGCTCATGGTGGCGCCGAAGAAGGTATTGCGCCAGGCAGCGCGGGGTGTTGGCGCGTCCCGCCCGGCGCCCACACCTGCGCAGGACCCCTTTTGCCGGGCGGTCCTAGGAGATCAGCCGGGAGGATATGCCTTCCGTGGTGGTGGTGACCCCGTTGGACGGCGGCGACAAACGCGAGGTCAACCCCCCGTTGGGTTTGAACGCCCCGCAGACTGCCCCAGGGGAAGAGGCCGTTGCAGCGCTCCAGGAGGAGTTGGAGCGGCAGCTCGAGGAAACGGTCCTCCCGGTCCCTGACGAGGTGGTGGACGCCGAGGTTGCCGCTGCCGTGGGCATCGCAGTGGCCTCGGAGGCCGGCCTGACTACTCCTTCGGTTGAGATCTCGGCAAGCTCTGCGGGAATCGCAGTGGGCTCTGTCGAGGCCCTCCCGTCTGCCACCTCTCTGCCCGAGGTGATTCCCGAGGGGATCCCGATCATCGAGATCGAGGACTCTCCTCCGAGCGACCCACAGGGGTCCAGCGCGCCCTCGACAGGAGCGCCAAGTTCGACGTCTACGGAGCCCCCAAGCCCTGGGATCTGCGTTCCATGGTCTCTTACCGACACCCCAGGGATGATGACGATAGAGCGCCGCTTTCAGGCACTCGTGTCCATCGAGGATAACCCGAACGACCTCGGTGGGGGAAAGCTGCGGTGGGCCGACCACAATGACATGAGTCGGACCCTCTTTGAACAGGATGACGATGCAGAGTTGTCAAGTGGGAGCGCCTCGCGCAAGGCATGCGTGATGTGAAGAGGACGTTCGAGAGGGAGATCCTCCCGACCGCCAATGTGAGTTTAGCTTTCCCTTAGTCTTTCCTTTTCGTTAATTGGATGGCATCCTAGTCATGGCGCCTGATTGTGCTTGTCTCCGTCGATCGGATTGCTTTTTGAGCGTAGGAACTTGCGGTGGTCAGTCGGGACAAGTCTCTGTTCCTCCGTCGAGAGGCCAGGCTGTGGCGTGCTGTCGAACAAATGAGAGCAGAGAGGGTGGGTCTCGAAGCTCAATTGGCCACGGCCAGGCTGGTCACGGCTGAAGCCATTGCCCGCGCTGAGAGGGGGGGAGCAGGACAAGGCTGCCCTGGAGACAAGGGTTGCCGAGGCGGAGACAATTGCCAACGCCACCACCCGGGAGAAGGAGGGGCTGGAGTTGAAGGTGGTGGGCCTTCAGGCGGACGTCAGCAGAGCCGCCTCTGACCTTGAGACGGCCCACCAGGAGGCGGTCCGTCTTACCGGAGAGCTTAAGGATACCGCCGCCGAGAAGGATCACCTTGGGGAAATTGCCCGCAAGCATGAGGAAGACAACGCTGGTGAGTTGTTCTCCCGAGTGCCCTTGTCGGCATGGTATTCTCCCTTTTTGTTCCCGAGTGGTTTCACGTCTTGTTCGTTCTGTTTATCAGTGTAGCCCTCCGTGTCCAGATCGAAGAGCTGCAAGCTTCACTGAAGACCGAGCAAGGCCTGGTGGCCAAGGGCCTAGCTACGAACACGGTCTTGGAGGAGCTCTACAAAGAGGTCAAGAAGAAGCTGCAAGGTATGTCTTGTGCTTCCCCTTTCTGCTTCCTTTAGTTTTCCCATTCGCAGTGCTTTAGTCGAGTGCTTTCCAGATGCCATCAAGGACCTCGAGAAGTCGAGGGAGGAGACGGGCCATGCACAGAAGGCCCTCCAGGAGCAGATCAGGATCCATCAGGCCTTGGTTCAGGCTGCCGAGCAAATTCTGACGGGGCTCAACATTGGGAGCGGCTCGTCCTTGGTGGATCGCCTCGTCCTCGTCCCTGGAAGGACCCGGGAACAAGCCCTGGAGCTGGCGCGGAGTGTGGTGCGAAAGGTGGTCGCCATCTTCCTCTCGCATTACCCAACGATAGAGCGAGAACCTCTTCGAGAAGGATGGGCGTTCGGCTATGAGGACCAAGAGTATGATGAGATTGAAGCCGAGTCCTCCTCCTTCGGTGATGACATGGCCGCCATCGCCATGAAAGACCTCGGGCTATAATGATCAGTAGAAAACAAAAGACTTAGTCGTTTCTTTTGTGTTGTATCGGAATTAACTTTGCTTGACCAATTACTAGGTTTCAGCGAAATGATTTAGTTTTAACTGCCGCCTATTGCCTTCAATATTCCCGAGTGCTTGAGGATTGCGAGTAGAGATGGTAAGGCCTAGGACCTAGCTGGCTGGGCCCCGCTCCGTAGCTGCCGGGGCGTAGGAACTCGAGGGCTCACCTAGACTTAGTCACACGGCGATATCATCACAACTTGCGACCTTCGAGCAGCTTGGAAAAAACGGAAAGCAATAGACAGCGCCCTTTAGACGTTAAGAGGGAAAACTAGACAGCGTGGTTTCCTTATCGCCTTTAGGAGAGGAGGGACTTGCCCGAGAATTCCGGATCTTGCTCGCAAGTCTTTGTTCCGTAGCCGCTGGGGCGTAGGAACTCGGAGCTTGGACGAGCGCGATCACGGAGTTGCTGGGGCTGGTCCCTTTTCTCCTGTGAGCGTAAAGGCATACCACTGATCGCACGTAGAGACGACCGAAAGCTTGTTTCGATTAAAAGAATTAGTCGGGATGACTTCCTTATCGCCTTTGGGAGGAGACGAACTTGCCCAAGAACTCGGACCTTGCTTGCAAGCCTTCGTACCGTAGCCGCTGGGGCGTAGGTACTCGGGGCTTGAACAGGCAAGGTCGCAGAGTTGCAGGGACGAGTTTTCTCCTACCCTCGAGCGCAAAGGCATGCCGTAGATCACACGCAAAGGCGATCGCCAGCTTGTTATGATTAACAAAATTAGTCGGGATGGCTTCCTTATCGCCTCTGGGAGGAGATGAACTTGCCCAAGAACTCGGACCTTGCTTGCAAGACTTCGTACCGTAGCCGCCGGGGCGTAGGTACTTGGGGCTTGAACAAGCAAGGTCGCAGAGTTGCAGGGACCGGTTTTCTCCTACCCTCAAGCGCAAAGGCATGCCGCTGATCGCACGCAGAGGCGATCGCTTTATTCGTTATGACTTTTACGGAAAAAGACATAAAAGATATGCTTTCGGAATATAAACGCAAGCTTATAACAAAAATAATCGGAAAGCAACGGTGCTTTTTATTTGTCATAAACAAATTACAAAGTACAAGACGGGTACTTTTAAGGGTAAAAGCGACGTAGCTGTTCTATGTTCCATGCGTTGGAGATGACTTGGCCGTCAGCGTCCTTTAGCTTGAAAGTTCCCGGTCGGAGCACCTGGTCGACGATGTAAGGGCCTTCCCAGGGTGGTGATAGCTTGTGCCGATTACGATTGCTCTAGACTCACGGAGGACCAGGTCGCCGACTTGAAATGCTCGGCTTCTGACGTTGCGGTTGTGGTACCGCCGTAAGGCCTGCTGGTATTTTGCCGAGTACAGCAAGGCGACGTCGCGGGCTTCGTCTAGCTGGTCGACGGCGTCTTCGAGAGCTGCCTGGTTCCTTTCGTCGTTGTAGACTTGGACCCTCGGGCTACCATACTCAAGATCTGTCGGGAGCATCGCCTCGGACCCGTGGACCATGAGGAACGGGTGCAGCCGGTTGCACGACTCGGGGTGGTTCGTAGTCTCTAGAGAACAGAAGGAAGTTCGCGGCCCATTTTCCACCAAACTTCTTTAGGCGCTCGAATCCGCGACTTCAGTCCCTGCAGGATCATGCCATTTGCTCTTTCTGCTTGGCCGTTAGTTTTGGGGTGGCTGACGGTAGCCCAATCCACCCGGATACCGAACTCATCGCAGAACCTGAGGAACTTCTGGCCCATGAACTGTGTGCCGTTGTCGGTGATGATCGAGTTCGGAACCCTGAAGCGGTAGATGATGTCGGTGAAGAACTAGACTGCTTCCTCAGACCGAATCCTCGCAATAGGCCTTGCCTCGATCCACTTGGTAAATTTGTCGACGGCGACAAGGAGGTGCGTGAAGCCCCCGGACGCTTTCTTCAATGGCCCGACTAGATCCAGCCCCCATACATCAAAGGGCCAGGTGACGGGGATGGTCTGAAGCGCTTGCACCGAGAGATGGTTCAGTCGTGCGTAAAACTTGCAGCCTTCGTAGCTACATACAATGTCCTTGGCATCGGTGACGGCGGTTGGCCAATAGAAGCCTTGCCGGAACGCCTTCCCGACAAGAGTTCTTGGGGCAGCATGGTGCCCGCATGTTCCACCGTGAACTTCCTTTAGTAGTTGTTTCCCCTGTCTGTTGGGAATGCAACGCTGCAGGACACCGGAGGTACTTCGCTTGTAAAGATTTCCTTCTATGAGGAAAAAAGACTTAGCCCGTCGTGCCACCCGTCGGGCTTCGGTTCTGTCGGGACGCAGCTTGCCTTCCACGATCCATTCGAGATATGGAAACCTCCAGTCGGGGTCTTCAAGGTTTAACCCGGGACCTATCATCTCCATCACTTCTTGTTCGGAGGCTCTAGAGGTTCGTCGTCGAGTCAGATGGACGGTGCGCCTTGGTCCCTAGCGAAAACTCCGTTTGGAACGGGCTTCCGGTTGGAGGCCGCCTTTGTAACCTGTCGAGCCTCCTCGTTGTAAAGCCGCAAGACATAGTTGAGTCGAGATGAACTTGTCTTCTAGCTTGTAAACCTCTTGGCAGTACCGGTCATCTTTCCATTGATACAGCTGGATTCCTTCATGACCTGGTCAACAACCAGCTATGAATCTCCTCGCGTCAAGGTTCCCATTTCCAAGGCATCCAGAGCCCATTGATGAGCGCTTCATACTCGGCGATGTTGTTGGACACCGGGAAATGCAGCCGGACCATGTACTCCATGCGCGGCCTAGGGGCAGACGAAGACGAGATGGCGCCGGTTCCCCCTGTCATGAGCGAACCGTTGAAATGGTGGTCCAGGTCTGCACCTTTGTCCACGCGGGCCCCTTGCCCGGGTCCCTCTTGAGCTCGTGGCGGAGCTGCTTGCACTTGTCGTCAAGCTGGCGCTGCACCTCGTCGAGCTCCTGCAGCCTGGCGTGCCGAGCGTCGTTCGTGAGATCGTGCTGGGGCATCGTGGGGCGAGGGTCGCTCCCCGTCGAGCTGTGGGCATCCCGTACGTCCCCTTATGAGGTCTGGCACATGAAGCATTCCTGGGAGGGATCGTAAGGCACTGGTGGAGGCTGGCTCGACTGCTGGTTGGGGACGTGCTCGCCAGTTACGCCTTGGCCGACCGGAGCAGAGCTCGAGCTGGGCCCCGATGGTAAAGGGCAGAGCACGGGGTCCAGCAGCAGGCCTGGCTATCCCTCCGGATACATGGTGTTGTAGCAGTCGAGGAACTCGTCCTAGGTGAGGTATCCCTCCCCTTGGACCTGTAGGGAGAGCCCGGTGAGAGAGTAAGCGATGAGGCGGAGATGCTCCTCCCCTTGAACTCTGTGTCGGTAGTCCACGGTGACGCGGCCGCCACAGTACCTGAACGGCTCGGTCACAAGACGTGATTTGTACAGACATGATCTAAATAGCCCACCCTAACTTTCTATGTGCTACTCATGTTTTGATCGGCTAATCGGAGGGTGGGTGGCCGCAGACATCTTCGAAGGAAGTGTAGGATTTCACCGAAACAAACATTGCTCTCTAGCTTACGATAAGAGAATTTTAGAAAAATCTCCCTTGGGCCAATTTTGTAAATCTGCTTTCTCTAGGGGTGTGCATGTCATTCAAGAGCCATGAAAAAAAAAACTAGCTCGATCGGGGTCCGGACGGCAAAGTTCTCAAGGGTTTACCTTCACCGTGAACTCTATGTCGGTAGTCCACGGTGACGCGGCCGCCACAGTACCTGAACGGCTTGGTCACAAGACGTGATTTGTACAGACATGATCTAAATAGCCCACCCTAACGTTCTATGTGCTACTCATGTTTTGATCGGTTAATCTGGAGGGTGGGTGGCCCCAGACATCTTCGAAGGAAGTGTAGGATTTCGCCGAAACGAACGTTGCTCTCTAACTTACGATAAGCGAATTTTAGAAAAATCTCCTTTGGGCCAATTTTGTAAATCTGCTTTCTCTAGGGGTGTGGCATGTCATTCTAGAGCCATGAAAAAAAACTAGCTCGATCGGGTCCGGACGGCAAAGTTCTCAAGGTTTTACCTTCACCGTGAACTCTGCGTCGGTAGTCCACGGTGACGTGGCCGCCACGGTACCTGAACGGCTCGGTCACAAGACTTGATTGGTACAGACATGATCTAAATAGCCCACCCTAACTTTCTATGTGCTACTCATGTTTTGATCGGCTCATCTGGAGGGTGGGTGGCCGTAGACATCTTCGAAGGAAGTGTAGGATTTCACCGAAACGAACGTTGCTCTCTAGCTTACGATAACCGAATTTTAGAAAAATCTCCATCGGGCCAATTTTGTAAATCTCCTTTTCCTAGGGGTCTGGCATGTCATTCTAGAGCCCTGAAAAAAAAAACTAGCTCGATCGGGGTCCGGACGGAAAAGTTCTCAAGGGTTTACCTTCACCGTGAACTCTGCGTCGGTAGTCCACGGTGACGCGGCCGCCACGGTACCTGAACGGCTCGGTCACAAGACTTGATTGGTACAGACATGATCTAAATAGCCCACCCTAACTTTCTATGTGCTACTCATGTTTTGATTGGCTCATCTGGAGGGTGGGTGGCCGCAGACATCTTCGAAGGATGTGTAGGATTTCACCGAAACGAACGTTGCTCTCTAGCTTACGATAACCGAATTTTAGAAAAATCTCCATCGGGCTAATTTTGTAATTCTGCTTTCCCTAGGGGTCTGGCATGTCATTCTAGAGCCATGAAAAAAAAACTAGATCTATCGGGGTCCGGACGGCAAAGTTCTCAAGGGTTATTCGTAAGCTCTTCCTTACGAATAAGTCAATAGCACTGAGGAAGCTTAGGAACATAGACGGGAGGGATATGATTACAGAATGACTATTTTAGAGACAAGCAATGACTTGATCTTGCTGTTTCGACAGACCTTGGGGTCTTCAAAAACAAGGAAGAATACGGGATGAGCCAAGGAATTCGACATTCCGCTCCTGGTGGTAGTCATTGAGGATCTCAAAAACAGGGATATTCATTGGGAAAATGGGAAGAATACGGGATGAGCCTGTCAAGAAGGCATTGTTTTCAGTATCAACCATCATCTACAAATGCCCATCAAAAGAGACCATTTCTCTTGAAACTTCTGTCCCTCCAAGCATTGTACATCCTTCAGAGCTTCCTGTCTATCCTGCTAGTAACTTCTACTCAGTGTCAGATGCTGCTATACCTTCTGGACATCCAAATCTAGCTATCTTAGCAAAGGAAGTGGCATTCAAATCTACAGGTTTTTCTTCTTTAGCCTTTTCGCCCAGCGTTGTCATTGGCCGACCATCCTTTCCAGACCTTCTCTAGAGCTCTTCAATCCTTCCTCCTAAGATCCAGGCTCACTTTTTCTAGCAATGGAATGACTGGTAGGCGATCTCAGGCTCGCTCGTCGTTGGGTAGTTTCCGATAGTTCTATCACCATTCCAGGCTCTTCGCATATAGAGAACTCGAAGGTGGTCGATGTAATCTCATTATATTCAGATGTATTCAACTGGGTTGGCTGTGAAAAGAGAGGCTAGCTTCTTCAGTAGGCAAGGAATGTAGAGAACTTCTTCCGCAGCCATTTTTCTAATCTCAGATTTATTCTTTAACTGTCTCGACGCGAAATGCAAAAATCCTGGTGGACGAAGTTCGGCTACCGCAACCAAGTCGGTATGCCAAGGCATTAAATAAGGAAGTACGATATTATTGAGAAAGCAAGATGTGCTGTCCGAAAGAGGAGATCACTAATTCCACTATCAATATGGCCAGCAGTGAGTGACATATTTCAAAATTGAAGTAACTGATAGCCCGGACGACTTCTATTATGTATGAGGAATGAAGAAATGATCCCTGACCTGTAGATGTTGACCTATCTTATTTATGTCACCGGCACACACATTCCGACAACCTCCCTTTTAAAGTCACTGCATACTTGGATCCAGTAAACACCTAAAACCTACAAGGACCAAACCGGCAGACCTGATGGCTGGCCACGAGCCACAAATTGCCGAGGGAGGACGTATTTTATTCAACGTTTGAGGGTTGTTTTTGAATTCCTTGCTTCTTCACGGAGCTCTAAAAAAACGTTATTGACTCGCAGCAACAAATGCAGTAATAGGTAGTGTTTGAATACCTCTAAGTACTTAGTTAGGACTCTCAGACCAATTAGTGGTCATGACACCATATCTCCTTCCACCATTAAATGCTAATACCAATTATTAATTAAAGGTCAGCGTCGTCTATATGCTCCTCCACCCATCCATCGCCAAGCATCCTCACAATCAACTTTCCATTGCTCCTTCAACCTATTTAATTATACAACCTCATGTGCACAACCAATATCATCGAACTTGTTCAAAAACACTTAGTAAACCCTGCCTTCTTTAGATTAGCCTTTATGTGGCGCAAGCACCAAAGGTGAGCATGACCATCATCCGGAGAAAAAAATAAATACCCAGCGCACTCCTTATTCCCAGAGAATCAATCAGATATAATGCAAACCTTTCTATCACGCAAAACTCCTTTAAAGAGCGAAGCACTCCCAATTCTTCCCATTTTCCTTATCACATATAGCAAAAGCTAGCCTAGTAAAGGCCGAGAGCAAGTCAAGCTGCCAAGTAACCAATTCATCCCCTTCTTTCTAATTCCATTTCCTCTCTATTCATTTTCGAACTAAGCTTTACTTTCTTTGCGTGCCTTCACAAGGTTATCCCGCGCTATCCTTTTCATTGTTTGTATTTATCCTCACCTCACAGCTTTCCGCGAGGGTATGGATTCCTGTGGTCTATGATGGGCTGTCCCCTATTTTAGATATTCCCACGCTGTCCATTATGTGCGGGCTTGAAAGAGATACTCCAATTCCAGGTGCTCACACTACGGTATGGCCAACTGGTCGGGATGGCAGGAAAGAAAGGGAAAATAAAGAATTACTGCTGCTAGCTTTAAGAGAGACTTCGACTTATCTATAGGAAACTACTACTTAGGGTAGATAGAGGAATGATTGCTTTATTTCCTTCTTTGGAAATGCACCTTCACCAGCCCCTTTTCGACGTGGGCAAAGAGCAAGACATGAAATAACAAGATCTTTTGGATAACGAAGTCATCTCAAGGGCTTAGCAACCAGCTCTGAACCATCATAGGTTGTTGACTACATAGATGGAGGATTGCACCTAGATGCCCGACTTCGTATCCCACCCTCTCCTGCTGATCCCTTTATGCGTACCTGAAGCCTGATCGTTTTTCTCGTAGACCGCTTCTGATGTGAGAGTGCCTCAATCGTAGAAATGTCTATCTAGATCACATTTCCTCCTATTTATTTACATTCCTTGCTTTTCTTTCTTCCTCAAGCTAGGGGAGAAGCCTATCTGAGTGAGAGTGCCTCAACCAAGCTACTTCGTTCCTTGGAACTGCTGCTGTTAGTTCTTTTAATTGAATAGTTTGATTTGTTCTCTGAGTGATTGCCCTTAGGGACCTAGCTTCCCTTCCTTTCCTTGCCTGGAAGCTCTCTAAGGCTTCTTGCTTTCCCTATTGATGTTCCTAGCTACCTACTATAATGGTAGGGAAGGGCTTTACTAAGTATTAGATATGGGCTAACGGGTCACATCAGGAGCGGTCTATGAGAAAAACGATCAGGCTTCAGGTACACATAAAGGGATCAGCAGGAGAGGGTGGGATACGAAGTCGGGCATCTAGGTGCAATCCTCCATCTATGTAGTCAACAACCTATGATGGTTCAGAGCTGGTTGCTAAGCCCTTGAGATGACTTCGTTATCCAAAAGATCTTGTTATTTCATGTCTTGCTCTTTGCCCACGTCGAAAAGGGGCTGGTGAAGGTGCATTTCCAAAGAAGGAAATAAAGCACTCATTCCTCTATCTACCCTAAGTAGTAGTTTCCTATAGATAAGTCGAAGTCTCTCTTAAAGCTAGCAGCAGTAATTCTTTATTTTCCCTTTCTTTCCTGCCATCCCGACCAGTTGGCCATACCGTAGTGTGAGCACCTGGAATTGGAGTATCTCTTTCAAGCCCGCACATAATGGACAGCGTGGGAATATCTAAAATAGGGGACAGCCCATCATAGACCACAGGAATCCATACCCTCGCGGAAAGCTGTGAGGTGAGGATAAATACAAACAATGAAAAGGATAGCGCGGGATAACCTTGTGAAGGCACGCAAAGAAAGTAAAGCTTAGTTCGAAAATGAATAGAGAGGAAATGGAATTAGAAAGAAGGGGATGAATTGGTTACTTGGCAGCTTGACTTGCTCTCGGCCTTTACTAGGCTAGCTTTTGCTATATGTGATAAGGAAAATGGGAAGAATTGGGACTGCACATTGAGGCACTCTCAATGGGAAGAATATCCCTGTTTTTGAGATCCTCAATGACTACCACCAGAAAGGGAATGTGACCACCATTCTTATTTGATAAAAGTGTCTCCACTATAGCACTAACGATCCTAGACAGCAGAGAAAGCTTGATTGGAGCTAAGAACTATTTCTAAAGGATCCCTTGCACTCTTGTGTGGAAAGATCTTTCTTCGTTCAGTCCAGTCTGATTTAAAACGTGTCGTCTACTATTATAGGGGCTGTCATTAGGGTCACTCCTTCTTATGCCGGGAGATGGCAGTTATCTATATTTAGAAATAATAAAGAATATGGGTGTGATTGTCATCACAATGGAGTGATCGAGTAGGTTCCTCTCTATTTAGATAGACCCCATCAACATGGCCTGGTAGCAAAAACCCATTAGAGGTTTGATTCTCAAAAGAAAACAGACCAGAAACTCGAAACTATTCCTACTCGCCAGGTGGCTTTATCAATTTGCGTTTCAAAATAGGCAAAAAAGGGTGTCAAAAGTAGAAGTATCATATCTTCTTAAGGAGCCGAACTCTAGCTAGAGAATAAGAGGATTAGGTTTTGGCAGGATGCGAGGTGCCAACTTATTAAGCACGAGAGTCGTAAGATCCCGGTTATAGAAGAAGAGTAGGCCAATCCCAATCTTAGGCTGCAACAAACAAGGAACTAGGTTCCTGTCATCAAATCGGCCTGATCCCCAAAAGGAAATCGCAATCCAAAATCCCTATATACGATAGATTCCGGGCACCTTGCTACATGACACTTGTCTCGCATTGCATTACTGACTGCTTCTTCTTCTGATTTCTTTGCTTTGATGATGCCCTTGTCCCAAATTCTTCAGCTGAAGAGTACTTTGGCACCGGCACCCTAGAACAGAGTCGACTACGAACTTATTGATATAGGAAAGTTGATATAAAGCCCAAGGGTTAAGACGAAGGAAGGTATTGTTCTAGCTCTACCGACCTATTCTCATCAAAGAGAGGGTGGATAGACATAGACCCGTGATTCGCTTGAGCATGAATTCACAAATCCATTGGTTCCACTTTGGGCGTGATTTCCCTGTTATTATTCCCCTTTTCCATGGGTTCCAGCTGAGAATTCTCTTTCTAACTTGAGGCGCCAGGTCGGTCCCATTTCCCAAAGATACTAGATTTTCACCTGCATTCCCTTCAAGTATCAATACATTTCTTCTTTGCACGGAAGCCCCAAAAGCTTTGGATCGTGACCACCTGGCAACAGAATGGCAGGCAGATTCCTCGCCCAGAGCATTGGCTTAAATTCCTTGGCTTCCTACAAAGCAAGGAATTTAAGCCAATGCTCTGGGCGAGGAATCTGCTATGTAGGCTTTTGTTTACCGAGGGTTCGAATCCCTCTCTTTCCGTTTCTGTTAATTCACCAACGTTACCGACCACAATGTATAAAATCAAATAGATTTCAGCAATAAGACCTTTATTTTATATAAATTCATTATTCTAAATTCATTACTTTGGTACAACAAATGAGCAAAAAAAAATCCTACTGTAGATCCATTTGTGATACATGAATGATAAAATACGAATGAAGGCCCTTCCGCGAAAAGGGGCCAAAATTCTATGAACCTTTCCTATTTTCGTTAGGTTCAAGTCTGATAAGAATAATATTCTACGACTAAGAACTCATTTATTTTCAAACCGATCCATTTACTAAATCTTATTTTATTTACTAGTCCTTTATATTGGAATGAGTCACTAGTCAAATGTTTTGGCAATTCCTCGTGGGCGGATGATGCAATAGAATTTGGAATCAGCGTTTTGATCTTTGGTTAATCATTCATAGTAATAATATCTCGGGGTTTGCAACGAAAACTTGGTATATCGACTAGACGACCGTGAAAATAAAAATATGTCTATCTATGGTTAACTAATTGCCTGGCTCCAGGAATGGTCGAAGCCATACCCAATCGAAAAAGGATGTTATCCAAACGCATTTCAAGTAGTTGTAGTAAAACCCGACCTGTTGACCCTTTTGCTTTTCCAGCAATATGTACATAGTAAAGAAGAAATGCAATTGTTGGGTCATCTCTAGGAGCTGCTCTATTCTGAATTCGTAGCCTCACCCGACAAAAGATCAAGCTGAAAAGGAAAAGGCAGCTAACACGATAGAGGATATTGAGACCTGATGGGATGCCATCCGCCTGTATAAAATGCAGAGTGGAGTGAAGCCGGTCTGGCATCATCCTCCTAAAGAATTGCATCTTCTAAGTGGACTAGTATTCATGGTAAATGAAGTTATCTTCAGCACAGAAGCGAAATCAGTTTCTCCATGCAGAAAAGAATTCAGAACTAGGAAGTAGTGATGGTTTTGGCTAGCTCTCCCATCCCATACAATCTAGATTATTGAGGTCGAGTTCGAAAGTCTAGGTCGAGGAATGCGATATCTTTTGCGGTATCAAAGGATGGGGCGAGCCCTTTTGTTTAGTGCTTTGGCCAACCCTCGATTCAAGAGTAGCGAATTGAATTGATTTTCTTCCCCGGCACGGGGACCCGAAAGCTAGTTATCAAGCCCTTTCAGTTTGCTTGTTTGAATCTCCTTCTCTTTAATTGCGACCCGGCCTTTCTAAAATCCTACTTTATTTAGAGAATCGAGCCTCTAGCGGCCTTTAACCACCTGTTGCAGGTAATCTATCGTTCAAGTCCTATAATGCAGGTACAAGGCGTTTTGATCAACAAGAAGTTGGCACTTTCGGTCGTGACGCCAGCCTGTGGCAAAACAGAAATAGTCAATTTCATCAAGATCCCGGCTCCGCCTTTAGCTGATCAAATACTTTCGTACCTCCACAGCACTACTTCCTTTAGGGCTTGCCCACTGCTATAGTGAACCGCATCTCTTATAGATGGCCCCGGGACCACCTTCTTTCCAGTAGGCGGGAGAAAAGCGTTCCTTTCAAAAAAGCGTTCACCAGTATCAGTTTATTCGGAACTGGATTCAATACCTGCTGGCGCAAAGGAAAACGAATACGAATTGACTCTCGGTTTAAAAGCCATCCCGCCCGCTTCCTGGCTCCTTTAGAAAAGTAGTGGAATCCTACAAGTTATTAGTTATTACCGGGTTTGGGTCCTAGAGAGGAGAAGAGTGCCAGTCCGATTCAAATACTCTTACTTTAGTCTTATTTCGTAGGCCCCAGCTTCAGTTCTTTTTCTCGTGTTACAGATGATCGATTCAATTACTTTCATTGCTTTCCGCAGTGATACTTTATTGGATTCCCCAAAGGGGCAATCGCAGAATTCGAAAAAGATACACAAAAGCATAGAGAAAGCTCTCTCGCCGTGCATAGATTTTAGCCAGTTCTGTTGTCTTCGCCTGGGTCCAAAAACAAAGTACAGAGTTGGGTACTGGATTCCCAGTTCAGGTGGTTAGGTACCAAAAGTGATAAATAGGCCCAATTTCTCCTTTTATATTAGATTTCCTTAACAAGGGCATCCAATTCATGAAACAAGTCACGCTCCCTTCTCTTTCCACTTTCACTTTCATGCCCAGTTCTTTTTCGACTTGGCAATCGTAGCAATTTATGTAAAGCCTCCTGATCCGGATAAACATGCTCGATACATTCTAGTGAACTACGAAGAGAAGCTAGAACGGTGGAAGCCTGAATCCAGTGAGTGCCCATTCTTAAGAAACTTGGGAATAGTAGCTCCTATGGATTCTAGAGCGAGTGAATGAAACGCTATCTTCTTATGAGCGGAGATAGAGAGCTATGTCACAATCAATAAGTGAGATGCTCTGGGCGAGGAATCTTCTGTCACAATAGAGGTCTTCTTTTCGAATTTAAGTAGTCGAGGAATAGGAGGAGAATCCCCAGGCAAACAACTAGGGTTCCAGATTCACTGGGCAGAGAAGGGAGAATAGTATCCTCTCACAGTAGGTGACGTTTTGGGCGAACTCACAAGTCTCCGAATTAATTCCCCACGATAGGAAAATAGAGAGAGCACAAGACTTTTAAGCACCTTAGGGGTTGATGTATAATGCTTGCCGCGAGTCAACAAGGACCAGCGGTGTTGAGGCAACTTGCCGCAAGTCAGAGTAGACTTTAAGACCAACTTGGTGTAGAGACGACTATGATGGTCGGCCTCCACAGACTGAACGCGGGAGATTCTTGCACCCTGTTTTTAGTAGTGCGAGGAGGATAGAGCTCCCAGCAACGAGTGATTGTTCGTACGAGCGAAGGAGCGAGCATGCTTTACCCTTAGAGTGAAGTTGACATTCACAGGTCTTGTGGGAACTCCTTCAGTTCAGGTAGCCATAGTCACTCAGGGCTATAGTGGTAGTAGCAAGATCGAAATTGTGAGATTGGCTCGATCACAAACTATCAAGAAGAAAGATCAAGATTCACTTTTGTCGGGCAAAGAACTCTCTTGAGGAAATGACTTCGCTCACTGAAGACCAAGCAGCAGCCATTCTAGATGAAAGGACACAAGCCTAAAACTGGAATGCGGATCTATTTATCTGGAATTCCTATCTTCTGAAATAAAGAGTTGCCTATCTTCAGAAATGCTGGTATAGTTGACTTGCTTCTGTTCTCGCACCGGTGTCTGCCAGGGTCTGAACCATTAGGTAGAGGATCAGCTGAAAGAAAAGGAGGACAGAGATCTTGTGCCAGATCCGTATACATTCAGCACCCTCATTACAGCATTTGCTAAGCATGAAAAGTGGTTGGAGCTATGCTTATGTGCACGAAAATGCAGGAGAAAGGATGGCACCCAGAGACGAGGAAAGGCGTAGCAAGCGACGAAATGCTTCGGGGAGTTGCAAATAAGCATAGATCCGGAGATTCCCAAATAGGTCAACCTTTTGAACTGCCTGCTGAATCCATGAGCAGGCAAGAGACAACCTGGCGAACTGAAACATCTTTCTAGCCAGAGGAAAAGAAAGGATAATGTTGCTCCTCAGAAAACGCGTATAGTGGCCTTCGTCGATGGGAAATCCAGTGTATGAAGGCAACTAGCATTTTGTCATGGAAGAATGTTCTTGTTTTTCGTTGGAAAAACCAACGCCGACGTCAAGATCAGTCTCCCATCGGGACGGGAGCAGAGCTGAAAAAGATGGGAAATTCCAATGATTCTTCGTTCTTTAGAATGTCGATTCCTCACAATCGCTCTTTGTGATGCTGCGGAACCATGGCAATTAGGATCTCAAGACGCAGGAACACTTATGATGCAAGGAATCATTGACTTACATCACGATATCTTTTTCTTCCTCATTCTTATTTTGGTTTTCGTATCACGGATGTTGGTTCGCGCTTTATGGCATTTCAACGAGCAAACTAATCCAATCCCGCAAAGGATTGTTCATGGAACTACTATCGAAATTATTCGGACCATATTTCCAAGTGTCATTCTTTTGTTCATTGCTATACCATCGTTTGCTCTGTTATACTCAATGGACGGGGTATTAGTAGATCCAGCCATTACTATCAAAGCTATTGGACATCAATGGTATCGGAGTGCGCCTCTTAACGAGGGTGATTTAAGTGCAACGAAATGTACCGGTGGTTCGCGAAGCATCTGGCTTACCGGTCATCTCCCATTCCCGTCGTCGAGAGACTAAAAGAACTATAGCATGCCAGAAACGGGGAGTTGAGGTGGTTAGACCTATACCCCGAAATGCTCCCAGCATAGGAGCCTATGGTTCCATTCTTGTTATTGCTGGAGGTACACATACCTCTTCTCGGTGTGGTGGAGCGATATACGAAAAATAGATGCTAAGCCTGCAATGTCCGATAACGGGGCTTCAGTAGTGAATCTATCGGCACCACAGCAGTGGCATACAACTTTGGACCTAAGGGCCGGTCCCGTTACCTTTCGGAATGGGGGATCCCCGTTGGCAACAACCACGGTAGTAGTTGCGGAACTACTGGGCCAAGAGAGGACAACCTGTTGTTCCTGCTCCTCCTTCTTCGCTTCGGGGACGGAGGTCCTACGGTAGGTAAGAGCACGCACAAGCACTTGACCGAAGGGGACCAGCGCTTCTACTCCTCCACCGAGGAGCCGTTCTTGCGAGAAGCAAGGGATGTCGTGAACGGTGGGAGGTCAAAGAAAGAGAATTGACCTCTGAATACAGTGATCCTATGATCTAGATAGACTCCGTCCTTTTAAGGGTTACTCAATAAACGATCACATAGCTTGTCAATTCTTCAAATTCCCCTACCAAATCACAATCAACCAGACTTCATCGCTTGGCAATTCACAAAGACAGGTTGTTTTTCCGTTAAGTCGGCCTACCATGCAGAATGGCAGGCAGAATACCGTCGGCGAGCACAGCGACGAGACAGAACCAGCGGACCGGCAGCCCGCGTGGAAGATGATCTGGTAGCTGACGGTGCCACGTAAGGTGCAAATATTCACCTGGAGAGCACTCCACGGCAGCGTTCCCTGCCTCTGCACTCTGGCGAACAGACATGTTTCCAAGACTCCGGTGGTATGCCCTGTATGTCATGTGGAAGCAGAGGACTTACGGCACATGTTGTTTGGCTGCGGACGAGCTCGTGACGTCTGGAAGTGCCTCGACCTTCTGACGGAGCGCAGGTAGACAGTAGCGGTGAACTCGGAGGTGTTTCTGCTAGGACGGTTGAAGAACACGTGGTAGGTCGGGGCAGGTGAGCCTGGGTAGAGGTGGTACCAAATCTCGCAGAGAAACCGCGGGAATCCGGGAACGTGCTCGGCGGTGGTCTCTGCGAGCTACTCGGTTGCCATCTGAACCAAGAACAAAAACCAAGAAGGTGAGCGTTAACGTTAAAAGTACAAACAAGTAGAGAAACAGTCAAAAAGCAGGCAACACACAAGTTCTATTCTAAGTCGTCTGTGGAACTAGGGGTATCCTACAGGCAGTTAGGCTCTGATACCAAGCTCTGTGGCACCCCGATCCAGATGATCGAGCTACCCCATATACCAGTCCCAGAAACACTGGATATATGACAACTTGATATTCAAAAGCATAACCAGATACACATAAGGTCCCGTGTTTGGGTGAACATAATATTACAACACGTGGTGAGGCTCTGGCAGTCGCGCAACAGGCGCACACAACAGTTTGTACATTATTCCTAACTTCGAACTTGCTAGCCTTGAGCCTCCATCAGAGTTGGCGGCGGGTACATAGACGATAGCGTGGCGATAGCGGCCTTATTCCCTCAGGGTTCTGCCTGGGACACGGGTCCTAGTTCTCATAAAGCGGGTATGCGGCGACGGGTGCATCATAGTCTGGCCACATGAAAAGCTAGGTAAGTACATTGAATGTACTCGCAAGACGTTAGCCAAAAATCAAACAAGGCCTATCTATATGGCATGGCATAAGTTCGGAAAGTAGCATGGCATTAGTTTGAGATGCGAGGATGAGTCCAAGCTTAACGGTTGGACATAACTTACCTACTTACCTTCGCAGAGGTGTTTCATAATGTATTCTTATTTAACAAACCATTTCCTACGTTCACAACTGGCCAACTCTGGCTACATTTCTTAGCCAACTCTGGCTACAATCTCAATTCTCAAGCTTCGGCCAATTCTGGCTTCAGCTCTCAAGTTCGCAGGTTCATTGGTTCATTTTAATTCTCCATATTCGACCGGACGGACTCACAGTGTGACTATACCCAAACATCGTCCCATAACCTAGGGACAAGGCTAGAATCTAGATTTACACTCTCGAGAGGTTGCAACTTTTATCCATACGCTGAAGTCCAAGCTTGTACCGCCGGTACCAAAGTACTAGACCCATCACGGCGAGCAGCACAAACCCACACTTCCACAACCGCGTATCCTACCAAGACACTCCCTATGTAGGCACCGACACCCACTAGGGACTACGTCTTATGCAGAAGTGAATCTGGCACGTCCCCAACAGATGAGCGACGCCTAGCTCTGGAACCTTCGCAAGACTAGCCCCAACCACAAAGGTAACCGACTAGTCTTGCCAAAAGGGTGGCATCAAAGGAGGCTTGATAGAACCTCGGCCATGGTCCGCCCACACAGACGATGCATGGTTGTGCTTGTGTGTTTGGTGAGTGGCACTATGCGACACAATCTAGTCGAGGGAGGTGATTATCTTGCTAGTCAAATTTTATTTACTGATTTCCACATGAGTCTAGCAACAATATTCATCATAAGCAATACAACATCAACAGATAGTAATGACTGGGTGACTGTGGCACCGCCTCGAATCCATGTTCAGAAATAACAACACAGATGTCAATCGGATGACTGTGGCGGAGCTACCTCCGACTAGCGTCATCTCGCTTGACTACAAAAATTACACAGGTGTTAGAGTCAATCGGATGACTGTGGCGGAGCTACCTCCGACCAGCGCCATCTCGTCTGACTATAAAAGTTAGCACATGTGTTAGAGTCAATCGGATGACTATGGCGGAGCTACCTCCGACCAGCGCCATCTCGTCTGACTATAAAAGTTAGCACAGGTGTTAGAGTCAATCGGATGACTGTGGCGGAGCTACCTCCGACCAGCGCCATCTCGTCTGACTATAAAGTTAGCACAGGTGTATTATTCCCCATTCCTTCCCTGACTGCGGCGGTTCCTCCGGTCCATCGTCTCGGGAATGGGGGTGATGAAAGTATCGGAAATAACAATACGATAAAATGCAATATGGCATGTGAGATGGAGATTCAAGCAACTTCAACAATCCAGAAATTTTCCATAGTTCGACCAAGCTTGAGATCGGGTTAACGCCTTGCCTTCAGCAGAGGGGTAGGGTTCGGGTTCAACTCCGACTTCCGGGGAAGGGTTTAAATCTATCAGACGAATAAAACTGCATTAAAACCCTCCTTAAGCCATTGAGTAAACGACCAAGCAAATGAACTCCAAATGAAACCATTTTGAAGTCGATGGACAGAGATTTTCAAAACAAAGATTTCAAAAAAAAGTTCATATTTTTCTGACAATTTTTGAGCAAGTTATGGCCTCCCAAAGTGGCTTTAAAATTCTGCTAAAAAGAAAAAACAGAAAAACCTTCTGGAAAAGATCAAAAGTCTGATATGTGGGACCCACCGGTCAAACACTGTTTGAAACGTTTTCCTCCCGCGAAATCGGCCTGCTTGGTTGGAGGAATCGAGTGGAGGCAGTGCAGCGGCGGTGAGCCCTAATCCGGCGATGTGGTGCTCTACGGGCTACGATACTGCGGTGGGGGATGCTTGAGGGCTCGAGGGAGGTGGGGTGGTGCTCAGCGGTGCCCCGGGGTGCTCTTTTATAGCGAATCGGGGGTGGTCGCCATAATTGGTGCATGGTGGTGGACGGTACTGCTCGCCGTGGCTATTCCGCGTGGCGCGTCGTGGTGCTGGTGGCGGCTGCGTGCAGCGTCGAGCATCACGAGCACACTGGGGAAAGCAAACGGGCACGGGAGGCGCAGGGGGTAGCTTGCAGCGAGGCCGTGGCGGCACTGCTCTGGGCGGCGCGTCGTGGAGCTGCTCCAACTCTTGTGGAGGAGGATTGAGGAGCGACGCGTGCTGGCAGGAGGCTTAGGAGGCGGTGGAGTGCAAGGGGGGGCACAGGGAGGCGGCACGCCGGAGATCGACACCTGGCCGCACTGTGGCGAGCGGCGCGTCGGGTAGCGCCTGGGGCGTTGCGGCGGAGGCCTTGCCGGTGTCGGCTGGTTGCTGGAGGGTCATGGGGAAGGTGGAGGAGGCAGGGGGTGGCTCGGGGAAGCGGCGGGGTGGCCGTGCTCCGGCGTCGAACACCTGGCGGCGCCACTGGCACAGGGATGTCGCGGTGATCACCTCCAAAGGCTTGCCGACATCGGCATCAGGCCACAACTTCCAGCTACGTGATCCAAACGAGATGGGGTTTGTTTCTCTGCGCGCCAAATTGGAAATGCTCCAACTTCTCTGACTATTGTTTCCCCGAATTCGAAAGTTGGTCTAAGGTAAAGTTTGGAAAAACCATACTGGTCAAAAGGGGAAAAAGGGTTTTGGAGAAGTAAAAGGAATGAGAAAAGGTTCATAATTTTCCCTGAGGTGTGTACATACCTTGTGCTTGTGTCTAGGCCCTTGCCTCACAAGAAATATATTATTTGCCTTGCTTTTGAAAATAAAGAAGAAAAAGGGCAGAAACTAAAGTGGGGAAATACTTCTTAATTTTGTAAACAAGGTATCCAATATTTTTGCACATTTGTGATATACAATGCCTGGGGATCCTCCCCTAATTTTTGCAGAATTTTTGGAAAGACCTTTGAGGTACTTCCTTTGTAAAGCCACAATAATAGGATTTTGGTTATTAAAATAAAAGAAAATATAGAAATAATATTTTTGGGTAAAATGAGCCAGCAACATGTTCACCAAGTGGGAGAGAATCCAAAACATAAGATCCCAAACTTAGACAAGGTTTTGTAAATGCCTGAGAATTTAAAAAAGGGGCAACCAAAACAAAGGATAATTGAACTCCAAATTTCAAGAATCAATTTTTAAAGAAAAATTTTGAAAGGCCAAATTTCAGGATGTTACAGGCGGGCGCGGTACGGGGAGGAGCGGAGGCGCGTCATGCGCTACGTCCCCTGCGCGCCCAAAATGAACCAGCGAGCAGGATGGTGCTGGAGCGGGAACGCGAGCAACGCCGATGAGCTCGGTCAGGCGGTTGAGCCAGGGTTCGCGAGCCTCCGGCGTGGGGCGGTACTGCAGCAGCTCGTGCGCCATGAATAGCACAGTAGATGGGCTGGGCGCCGGACGGCCCAGCGAGGAGGCGGCCCTGTCCCTGGACGGGTGCAGGGATGAGGCTTCCTCATCGCTGGGGTCTTCCCCGGCACGGTCGTCGTCGTGGTCTTGTGGATGCTCGACGCGGGGCTCGGGGTCGGCGTTGCGCTCGGGAGCGCCGTTGGCGCGCGGGCGGCCACGCGGGTTGCCGACGGGCTCGGTGTTGGCCATGCTGGCTGTCCGGCGAGTAAGACGCTCGGCACGAGTGTTGGTCATGGCGAAGTCGAGGTCGAAAAAGAGCCTCAGCCCCCTATCTGGCGTGCCAAATGTCGGAGATCTGTCCCAAGAACTATGGGTATGTCTCTCTAAGCCAGGAATCGAGTAAGGGGCTGAAACACGCAATCAAACAACCCTCAACTGCCTCGACAACGGTGCTCGGCGAGGCTGCTGCGGGACAACACTGCAGAGATGAACACGGTGAGTTACCCAGGTTCAGGGCCCTCGTGATGAGGTAAAACCCCTACGTCCTGCTTGCCTGTATTGCACTGCTTGGAGAGGTTACAGTACAATGGAGCTCGTGGAGCTTGAGTTGGCTAAGGGCTATGGAGAATGATTTGCGAACCAAAGTTGGGAACCCTTCTCTCAGACGTGCACCCCTTCCTTTTATAGGTGCCCCGGGCCTCTTTCCCCAAATGCTTAGGCAGGAAGGGCAACCACATGGCGGCGTAGGAGAAGGACGGGTGCACGATAAAGGGCGAGTCCATGGACGCGGTCCATGGCAGAAAGCTATTCCCAAGGTATGGAAAAGCCACGGTCCATCCAGGACGATGCAGCGACGTCGCAGAGTGCCCCACGGTGACGTCGTCCTTGGAGCGTAGTGGCGAACGGTCTGCTTATCACCGAAATGGCAATTCTTGGAGTCCGCTTTATCTTGCTCCGCTTTGTTGTCTGCTTTATCACCAAAGAGGCAACTGCGGCATTGCCGTCATCACGCGCAGACGCGCGCGTCACTCTGCGCCGGGCGCAGAGCCCATGTGTGCTCTGTCGCGGTCATGTGCGCCCTGTCGTGGTGACAGGGCTTGCTTTGTCTGGAAGGAAACCCCGCGAGGCTGGAGGCCTCGCGAGGCCTTTTGGCCCGATGCCTCCACGAGAGGGCCTCGCGAGGCTGGCGCGGCAAGCGCCGATACTTAGCAGTATCTCCTTAGCGAAGAGGTCCTCGCGAGGGATATTTCCCTCGCGAGGCATACCAGGCTCGGGAGTCTGGTCCTCAGTAGAAATCCGGTGCGAAGTCCACGACACCCTCTCGAGGAGAGGTCCCTCGCGAGGGGAAATCCCTCGCGAGGCTCGCCAGGCTGGAGCGCCTGGTCCTTAGCGAAATCTTCAGAAGAGTGTCGTGGGCCTTAGCAGGCTGGCCCGTGGTACCCTGGTTTCCACTGGGTCGACAAGGTTCTTTTACTTATTCGAATCTCCTGGTTGATCGTAGCTGTACCACCAACCTGCTCATGGTGGCGCCGAAGAAGGTATTGCGCCAGGCAGCGCGGGGTGTTGGCGCGTCCCGCCCGGCGCCCACACCTGCGCAGGACCCCTTTTGCCGGGCGGTCCTAGGAGATCAGCCGGGAGGATACGCCTTCCGTGGTGGTGGTGACCCCGTTGGACGGCGGCGACAAACGCGAGGTCAACCCCCCGTTGGGTTTGAACGCCCCGCAGACTGCCCCAGGGGAAGAGGCCGTTGCAGCGCTCCAGGAGGAGTTGGAGCGGCAGCTCGAGGAAACGGTCCTCCCGGTCCCTGACGAGGTGGTGGACGCCGAGGTTGCCGCTGCCGTGGGCATCGCAGTGGCCTCGGAGGCCGGCCTGACTACTCCTTCGGTTGAGATCTCGGCAAGCTCTGCGGGAATCGCAGTGGGCTCTGTCGAGGCCCTCCCGTCTGCCACCTCTCTGCCCGAGGTGATTCCCGAGGGGATCCCGATCATCGAGATCGAGGACTCTCCTCCGAGCGACCCACAGGGGTCCAGCGCGCCCTCGACAGGAGCGCCAAGTTCGACGTCTACGGAGCCCCCAAGCCCTGGGATCTGCGTTCCATGGTCTCTTACCGACACCCCAGGGATGATGACGATAGAGCGCCGCTTTCAGGCACTCGTGTCCATCGAGGATAACCCGAACGACCTCGGTGGGGGAAAGCTGCGGTGGGCCGACCACAATGACATGAGTCGGACCCTCTTTGAACAGGATGACGATGCAGAGTTGTCAAAGTGGGAGCGCCTCGCGCAAGGCATGCGTGATGTGAAGAGGACGTTCGAGAGGGAGATCCTCCCGACCGCCAATGTGAGTTTAGCTTTCCCTTAGTCTTTCCTTTTCGTTAATTGGATGGCATCCTAGTCATGGCGCCTGATTGTGCTTGTCTCCGTCGATCGGATTGCTTTTTGAGCGTAGGAACTTGCGGTGGTCAGTCGGGACAAGTCTCTGTTCCTCCGTCGAGAGGCCAGGCTGTGGCGTGCTGTCGAACAAATGAGAGCAGAGAGGGTGGGTCTCGAAGCTCAATTGGCCACGGCCAGGCTGGTCACGGCTGAAGCCATTGCCCGCGCTGAGAGGGGGGGAGCAGGACAAGGCTGCCCTGGAGACAAGGGTTGCCGAGGCGGAGACAATTGCCAACGCCACCACCCGGGAGAAGGAGGGGCTGGAGTTGAAGGTGGTGGGCCTTCAGGCGGACGTCAGCAGAGCCGCCTCTGACCTTGAGACGGCCCACCAGGAGGCGGTCCGTCTTACCGGAGAGCTTAAGGATACCGCCGCCGAGAAGGATCACCTTGGGGAAATTGCCCGCAAGCATGAGGAAGACAACGCTGGTGAGTTGTTCTCCCGAGTGCCCTTGTCGGCATGGTATTCTCCCTTTTTGTTCCCGAGTGGTTTCACGTCTTGTTCGTTCTGTTTATCAGTGTAGCCCTCCGTGTCCAGATCGAAGAGCTGCAAGCTTCACTGAAGACCGAGCAAGGCCTGGTGGCCAAGGGCCTAGCTACGAACACGGTCTTGGAGGAGCTCTACAAAGAGGTCAAGAAGAAGCTGCAAGGTATGTCTTGTGCTTCCCCTTTCTGCTTCCTTTAGTTTTCCCATTCGCAGTGCTTTAGTCGAGTGCTTTCCAGATGCCATCAAGGACCTCGAGAAGTCGAGGGAGGAGACGGGCCATGCACAGAAGGCCCTCCAGGAGCAGATCAGGATCCATCAGGCCTTGGTTCAGCTGCCGAGCAAATTCTGACGGGGCTCAACATTGGGAGCGGCTCGTCCTTGGTGGATCGCCTCGTCCTCGTCCCTGGAAGGACCCGGGAACAAGCCCTGGAGCTGGCGCGGAGTGTGGTGCGAAAGGTGGTCGCCATCTTCCTCTCGCATTACCCAACGATAGAGCGAGAACCTCTTCGAGAAGGATGGGCGTTCGGCTATGAGGACCAAGAGTATGATGAGATTGAAGCCGAGTCCTCCTCCTTCGGTGATGACATGGCCGCCATCGCCATGAAAGACCTCGGGCTATAATGATCAGTAGAAAACAAAAGACTTAGTCGTTTCTTTTGTGTTGTATCGGAATTAACTTTGCTTGACCAATTACTAGGTTTCAGCGAAATGATTTAGTTTTAACTGCCGCCTATTGCCTTCAATATTCCCGAGTGCTTGAGGATTGCGAGTAGAGATGGTAAGGCCTAGGACCTAGCTGGCTGGGCCCCGCTCCGTAGCTGCCGGGGCGTAGGAACTCGAGGGCTCACCTAGACTTAGTCACACGGCGATATCATCACAACTTGCGACCTTCGAGCAGCTTGGAAAAAACGGAAAGCAATAGACAGCGCCCTTTAGACGTTAAGAGGGAAAACTAGACAGCGTGGTTTCCTTATCGCCTTTAGGAGAGGAGGGACTTGCCCGAGAATTCCGGATCTTGCTCGCAAGTCTTTGTTCCGTAGCCGCTGGGGCGTAGGAACTCGGAGCTTGGACGAGCGCGATCACGGAGTTGCTGGGGCTGGTCCCTTTTCTCCTGTGAGCGTAAAGGCATACCACTGATCGCACGTAGAGACGACCGAAAGCTTGTTTCGATTAAAAGAATTAGTCGGGATGACTTCCTTATCGCCTTTGGGAGGAGACGAACTTGCCCAAGAACTCGGACCTTGCTTGCAAGCCTTCGTACCGTAGCCGCTGGGGCGTAGGTACTCGGGGCTTGAACAGGCAAGGTCGCAGAGTTGCAGGGACGAGTTTTCTCCTACCCTCGAGCGCAAAGGCATGCCGTAGATCACACGCAAAGGCGATCGCCAGCTTGTTATGATTAACAAAATTAGTCGGGATGGCTTCCTTATCGCCTCTGGGAGGAGATGAACTTGCCCAAGAACTCGGACCTTGCTTGCAAGACTTCGTACCGTAGCCGCCGGGGCGTAGGTACTTGGGGCTTGAACAAGCAAGGTCGCAGAGTTGCAGGGACCGGTTTTCTCCTACCCTCAAGCGCAAAGGCATGCCGCTGATCGCACGCAGAGGCGATCGCTTTATTCGTTATGACTTTTACGGAAAAAGACATAAAAGATATGCTTTCGGAATATAAACGCAAGCTTATAACAAAAATAATCGGAAAGCAACGGTGCTTTTTATTTGTCATAAACAAATTACAAAGTACAAGACGGGTACTTTTAAGGGTAAAAGCGACGTAGCTGTTCTATGTTCCATGCGTTGGAGATGACTTGGCCGTCAGCGTCCTTTAGCTTGAAAGTTCCCGGTCGGAGCACCTGGTCGACGATGTAAGGGCCTTCCCAGGGTGGTGATAGCTTGTGCCGATTACGATTGCTCTAGACTCATCGGAGGACCAGGTCGCCGACTTGAAATGCTCGGCTTCTGACGTTGCGGTTGTGGTACCGCCGTAAGGCCTGCTGGTATTTTGCCGAGTACAGCAAGGCGACGTCGCGGGCTTCGTCTAGCTGGTCGACGGCGTCTTCGAGAGCTGCCTGGTTCCTTTCGTCGTTGTAGACTTGGACCCTCGGGCTACCATACTCAAGATCTGTCGGGAGCATCGCCTCGGACCCGTGGACCATGAGGAACGGGGTGCAGCCGGTTGCACGACTCGGGGTGGTTCGTAGTCTCTAGAGAACAGAAGGAAGTTCCGCGGCCCATTTTCCACCAAACTTCTTTAGGCGCTCGAATATCCGCGACTTCAGTCCCTGCAGGATCATGCCATTTGCTCTTTCTGCTTGGCCGTTAGTTTTGGGGTGGCTGACGGTAGCCCAATCCACCCGGATACCGAACTCATCGCAGAACCTGAGGAACTTCTGGCCCATGAACTGTGTGCCGTTGTCGGTGATGATCGAGTTCGGAACCCTGAAGCGGTAGATGATGTCGGTGAAGAACTAGACTGCTTCCTCAGACCGAATCCTCGCAATAGGCCTTGCCTCGATCCACTTGGTAAATTTGTCGACGGCGACAAGGAGGTGCGTGAAGCCCCCGGACGCTTTCTTCAATGGCCCGACTAGATCCAGCCCCCATACATCAAAGGGCCAGGTGACGGGGATGGTCTGAAGCGCTTGCACCGAGAGATGGTTCAGTCGTGCGTAAAACTTGCAGCCTTCGTAGCTACATACAATGTCCTTGGCATCGGTGACGGCGGTTGGCCAATAGAAGCCTTGCCGGAACGCCTTCCCGACAAGAGTTCTTGGGGCAGCATGGTGCCCGCATGTTCCACCGTGAACTTCCTTTAGTAGTTGTTTCCCCTGTCTGTTGGGAATGCAACGCTGCAGGACACCGGAGGTACTTCGCTTGTAAAGATTTCCTTCTATGAGGAAAAAAGACTTAGCCCGTCGTGCCACCCGTCGGGCTTCGGTTCTGTCGGGACGCAGCTTGCCTTCCACGATCCATTCGAGATATGGAAACCTCCAGTCGGGGTCTTCAAGGTTTAGTTCCGGGACCTCATCGATCTCCATCACTTCTTGTTCTGGAGGCTCTAGAGGTTCGTCGTCGAGTCAGATGGACGGTGCGCCTTGGTCCCTAGCGAAAACGCCGTTTGGAACGGGCTTCCGGTTGGAGGCCGCCTTTGTGAGGGTGTCGGCCGCCTCGTTGTACCGCCGCAAGACATGGTTGAGCTCGAGCCCATGGAACTTGTCTTCTAGCTTGTGGACCTCTTGGCAGTACGCGGCCATCTTTGGATTGATACAGCTGGATTCCTTCATGACCTGGTCAACAACCAGCTATGAATCTCCTCGGACGTCAAGGTTCCCATTTCCAAGGCAATCCAGAGCCCATTGATGAGCGCTTCATACTCGGCGATGTTGTTGGAAGCCGGGAAATGCAGCCGGACCATGTACTCCATGCGCACGCCTAGGGGCGAGACGAAGACAAGACCGGCGCCGGCTCCCCCTGTCATGAGCGAACCGTCGAAATACATGATCCAGGTCTCATATTCGATTGAGGCTAGAGGGGTTTGGATCTCGGTCCATTCGGCCATGAATTCGGCCAGCGCTTGAGACTTGATGGCGTTTCGCGGGGCGTAGGTGATGCTTTGTCCCATTAACTCGAGCGCCCACTTGGCTATTCTTCCTTCAGCTTCGGGGCTTTGGATTACTTCGTCGAGTGGATATTTTGATACCACCGTGATGGGATGGGCATCAAAGTAATGTCTGAGCTTCAGCTTGGCGATGAGAACAGCATAGACCAGCTTTTGGATCTGGGGGTATCGCGTCTTTGTGTTGGAGAGAACTTCGCTGACGAAGTAGACAGGGCATTGAACCTTCTAAACCTTTCCTGGTTCGTCGCGCTCGACGACCAGGGCGGCGCTCACCACCTGGGTGGTCACCGCAATGTACAACAGCATGGGTTCTCCCTCAGTCGGTGCCGTTAGGATTGGTGGTCTTCTCAGGAGCTCTTTGAGCGAATCAAGAGCGTCTCACCCTTCTTGGTCATGTTGGGCGCTCCTTTCTTCAGGGTTCCAGCAAGAAAATGCTTCATGAGATTGCAGTCCTTGAGGGCGTGCTTAACGGGGCCCTCGTGATTGGTGCATGGTGCTTCCAACAGCTTCTCAAAGTGGTCCTTGGGAGCGTCGTGCCTGGGCTTGGCCATCTTTCGATCAGCAGCCGCCACCATGTTGTCGTCCCGACGACATTTGTCTTTCTTCTTCTTTTTAACGACGCGTGTTGAAGTGCCCTTGCGCGCGCCATCTTGCTGCCCATCCTTGCTCCGAGGGTGCTCGAGGACGGCAGCGACTGCTTCCTCGCCATCAGCATGGTCGGTGGCGATATCGAGGAGCTCCCGAGTGCTTTGCGGCTTCTTGCGCCCTAGTTTGTGAATCAGGGTCGTGCAAGTGGTGCCGAAACGGAACGCAGAGACGACGTCAGAGTCGGCGGTGTTAGGGAGCTCGGTGCATCGCTTGGAGAAACGCCGGATGTAGTCGTGAAGGCTCTCCCCTTGCTTCTGGCAGCAGTTATGCAAATCCCAAGGGTTCCCAGGCCGGGTGTAGGTCCCCTGGAAGTTGTCGATGAACACATCCTGCAGGTCTGCCCAGCTGTCGATTCTGCAGTCAGGGAGATGCTCCAACCAGGTGCGCGCTGTGTCGGCGACGTGGAGCGGAAGGTTCTTGATGATGAAGAAGTCATCTTGCGCCTCGCCCGTATGGCATGCTAGCCGGTAGTCCTCCAGCCAGACGCTGGGGTTCGTCTCTCCGTCATATTTGGGCACCGTCATAGGGGCTCGAAAATGTGGAGGAAAGCGAGCGCCATGGACACGTGGCCCGAAGGCGCGCGGCCCCTTGGGGTCGAGTGTCACGCTCCTGCTGCGGTCCTCCGTGCTGTCATAATGACGTCCCCGCCGTCTGTTGTGCACGGCGAGGACGGTGTTTGTAGCAGTCGTCCAGTTGCCGGGCACGTGTCTCCGCCGAAACCCTTCGTCGGGGGAGGATGGTGTCACGGGTGTCACGGTTGGTGCCGACATGTTGCTGAACGGGGACGTTGTCGGGCTCCTGTTCACGGTTCTAGTGCCGGGACGGGGCTGTCGCTTGGCGGTGCTCGGACTGCTCCTGCCGGGGCTCCCTGGAGACGCGTAGGCATGACGCAGTGCTTGCCGCCTGTTGAATGGCTGCCGCCTCCAGGAGCGTGCGGAGCTGTTGTCGCGTCCTTCGTTCTGTTGGGGGAATACTTTCTGGATTAACCCGCGGCCCATATCAGTGCGGCTTAACTTTACTCGCACGGACAAAGGCCCATATGGGAGTAAGCCCAATATTGAACAGCCACAGGGTGAAGAATCTAGAAGGCCCGGAGGCGAGTTAGTCTCCGTGTAGGTCCTGGTTAACATATTCCTTGTGGGGAAAGTTTCCTTTGTAACCTGACGAGCCTCTATGTAGATAAAGAGGACTCGCAGGACTTAGAACGGGTTGAGATGAATATCCACGATCTAGAGCCCCTAAACCCTAGCATATCTGGCGAGTACCAGGTCGGACCGCCTCCATTGTAACACCTCGATTATCATATCAATATCAATCTAGGGTAGGCAGGAAGTAGGTCTTTTACCTCACATTGAGGGGGCTGAACCTGGGTAAATTTGTGTTGATCTTTGTTCCTGTGATCCCAAGCTCGGAGATGCTTGACTCGCGTAATCCCACACCTACGAAGTCATCTATGACACCTGACGTGACAAACCCATGACACTTTCCTCGGGCATCACTGGTTCCGGACATTCGCGGAGTAGGATGGCAGCCACCACGAGATTCTGTGATGCTCGGTTGAAGACGGGCGGCGCATCGATGGCGTTGTTGTCCTTGTTGACAATGTTGTGGTGGACCGTTTGCACCTTTGTCCGCGCGGGCCCCTTGCCCGGGTCCCTCTTGAGCTCGTGGCGGAGCTGCTTGCACTTGTCGTCAAGCTGGCGCTGCACCTCGTCGAGCTCCTGCAGCCTGGCGTGCCGAGCGTCATTCGTGAGATCGTGCTGGGGCATCGTGGGGCGAGGGTCGCTCCCCGTCGAGCTGTGGGCGTCCCGTACGTCCCCTTATGAGGTCTGGCACATGAAGCATTCCTGGGAGGGATCGTAAGGCACTGGTGGAGGCTGGCTCGACTGCTGGTTGGGGACGTGCTCGCCAGTTACGCCTTGGCCGACCGGAGCAGAGCTCGAGCTGGGCCCCGATGGTAAAGGGCAGAGCATGGGGTCCAGCAGCAGGCCTGGCTATCCCTCCGGATACATGGTGTTGTAGCAGTCGAGGAACTCGTCCTAGGTGAGGTATCCCTCCCCTTGGACCTGTAGGGAGAGCCCGGTGAGAGAGTAAGCGATGAGGCGGAGATGCTCCTCCGATGGGTTCGGCCCTAAAATGGCCGGTAGATCGAACATGTCGAGGATATAAGTGGTGGCGCTGGTCACGATCGGCGAGGCCCGGGGTTGCTGAACCGGGTTCGCGGTGGCGCCGTTGTTGATGGCGAGCTCAGGGCATATGAAGGTGGCCCTGAGGAGGGGCTCCTCCGACTCGTGGAAGATGAAGTCGAGGGTGCCGAGACGCAGCTGGGCGCCCGGCGAGAGAAAAGCGCCGTTGTGGGCCATCTGGACCCTGGAAAATCGAAATGACACACGAAGGCCCCTACCTGGCGCGCCAACTATCGGGGTTCTCTACCACTGGCAAGTAATGATTTCTACGATCGCGTGTCACGGGGTCTAGATGGTGGCTCGAGAGGAGACAAGGGGTTATTCTAGTTCGGGCCTCCGGAGAGTAATACCCTACGTCCAGTGAGAATCTGTGCGTTCGAGCCCAAGTTCGTAGTAGGGGTTACAAACTAGTCGGGAGAGGGAGTGCGCTTCCCAAGTCCCTGTGAAGTATGTTGTATGAGTGAGTGAACCTGTCTATTCTATATGTGCTTGCTTGCTGTCTGTGAAAACGTGCGGATCTGTCTCTCAGAGAACGTGAGAACTTCTTCTCTACTTGCCCAGCGAGGGGCTACCTGGGGCCCTTTTATAGATCAAGGGGTGCAGGCTTACAGGTGAAAAAGAGGGTTATAGTAGGAATTGCACATTGGTGTACCGCTTGGTCCAGATCATCGTTCTGGAGCCTTCGTCGTACGTAATGAACAGTCGCACACCGCTCCCTGGCAGGCGTCGATGGTTCGGGCTGCTCTTTTGTCCGACATCGAGGGCTTCAAATGACTAGTCGGGGCGGCTACTCGGGGCTTGTCCCGAGTAGTTGCGTGGCTTGTCCCGAGTGGTGGCATGGGCGTTTGACCTGTGGTGTACTTTGCTTGACCACAGCCGTCGTCGTTTGAGAGGCCGTGTGTCCTTCCCTGGGTCTGTAGTATTCCTGTTCGGACAAGACGGTTGTCACTGTGGCCGCCGTGGCGGAGGACGGGCGCCCATCCCGTTCTGACAGCCCAAGCGCCACGTTGGTACGGCCCGACATGGGTAAAAGCAGGGCGGTGGTGTTGTGGTGTCCACTCGGGTGAGGCACAGTGACGCTGAGGTGTCCACTCGGGCGAGACGGAAAGATGTCGGGCGTGGCCCGGCCTCTCGGGGGTTCCTTGGTTGTGAAGGAACTCTCGATAGGTGGTTACTCGGATGGCGACTTCCGGAGAAGGCCAAATGGCTAATCGGGCGCTAGATTGAGTGGATCTGGTCGTGGTTGACTCATGTTGTACTCCTTTGACCACAGCTGCCATTGTTTGAGAGGGCGAGTGTCCTTCCTGGAACTATGGCACTCCTGTTGGATGGGACGATTGCTACTGTGGCCATAATGGCGGAGGACGGTTGCCCATCCCGTTCTGACAGCCCAAGCGCCATGTTGGTACGGCCCGGAATGGGCAAAAGTGGGGTGGCGATGCTGAGCTGTTTACTCGGGCGAGGCGGAGACTCCTTGGGCGAAAGCTGGCTTTTCGGGTGTTCCTTGATCGAGAAGGAACAACTAGTCGGGTGAAGTGGGGTCCGCCCATGCATAATGGTGACTCCTCGGGCGATGCGGAGACGAGCCAGGCGAGGCCTTGTCTCTCGGGCGAGGCGAAAACTTGCTGGGCGAAGCGAAAACCAGTCGGGCGAGGTGAAGCACTGAGCGGGAGCCAAAAAAGACCACTGCCATTGAGAGCCTGTCTGCCGGGTTAGTGCTCAGGCGGACAGGATCCACTGGCAGTGGCCGAGACAGGCCGGTTCCCCTGGCTTTTTAAGTTGGTGGTTGCCATTCTGGCTAGGCGAGGTGGGATTATTCTTAGCGTGGGGCGCGCCGTGACTTGGTGAAGTGTTTGGGCTGGTTTCGCGTTGTTGGGCCACAGTCGAGGGCCCAGGGGACCTGGGGTGTAGAACCTCGTCAACGTCTTAGCCAGCAATTGTGACTTGTGCTTTGGATACTTATTGAACTTTGCTAATCTGCATTCGTTATTTGCTAATCCTTGCTGTCATATTGTGCCTACCCATAGCTCCACATATACTTCTGTCAGCACAGGTTCATCTTGCAACTTTTACACCGCAAGCTCGACAACAGATCGTACCGCCTGTTGGCTTTGGTAAGAACACTTGCAAGACGGTGGTAAGCTGCTTGAGATATTGCATTCCACTTTCACCACCACCCAGTAGTTGCTAGTTGATAGGGATAATACTTTTGTGTTGACAGATTTTTCATATCCACCAACATATGATGGTGTGGGTGCGGATGAGTACATGGAGTGGGAAATTGCCATAGATAACAAAACTCATTTCATAATCCCAGGGTGAAATTGCGAGACGAATCTATTGAGCCTAATTAGACCATTATTAGACAATGTATGCTACAGTAAATAATCTCTAATGACGAATTAATTAGGCTTAATAGATTTGTCTCACGATTTTCCGTCCATCCGTGTAATTAGTTTTATAATTAGATCGAAGATTAAGAGGTCGTAGTGGTGTTTTATAATTGTATGACATCGGGTTTCAGTTTGGTTCCTCCTATGACACTGCCGTCAGTTTGTTGCATGGATGGCGTTAAATGGTTCGTGGACAGACTGATTTGCCCCTCTGAGTAGCATGAAGTCTCTACTCCTTTTAAGTGGGAAAACGTCTATGTTCAGCCGGAGGATCGCGATTCGCGATCCTCCGGGTTGGTCTTGCGCCGCGTGTCCTGGAAACGTGGGAGACAGCAGGGGTTGAGGGTCCCACCACAAGCGTTATCTCCTCCCGACCTTTCCTCCTCCACCCAGGCACCTACTGCTTTCCTTCGTTCCCCTTTCTTCTTCAATCTGCCATTGCTCTCGCGCTGCACATGGCGCCCGCCCCCTCCGCCCAGCACCAGAAGCTCGAGCCCTATCCCCCAGCCTCCTCGTCCTTTCGCAGCGCCCCCAAGCTCGAGCAGGAGACGGCAACTACGTGCCGTGATGGAGATCGATCTCTGCAACTACGCGCCTCCGAGGCCCGAGCATCCTCGTCTGCCTCCCCGGCCCGTGACTCAACCTCGTCGCCGACCCCAACGAGGGAGATGCTTCAGTGGGAGTGCAGCATACTAGCGCAGCTGCCAGCCATGGCCCATGGGGCGGTGGTGCACCAGTGCTCGGATGAGCAGCGTCGCCACTACGAGCTGGGATTCAGGCTGCTGCAGGCGGGAGGTCGATGATGCTGCCGGCGGCGACTGGGGATGCTCCCATAAGCAATCGGCGGTGCTCCAAAAGGAGAATGGTGGTGCTCACATTGGAAGGCGCCGGTGCTCCCATCGAAAGGCGCCGCTGCTACAGAAGGACCGCGGCAGTGCTCCCATGGCAGGGCGCTGGTGCTACAGAAGGAGCACGATGGTGCTCCCAACGGAGGGCGGCGGTGCTCCCATGGCAGGGCGCCGGTGCTACAGAAGGAGTGCGACGGTGCTCCCAACGGAGGGCACCGGTGCTCCCATGGCAGGGCGCCGGTGCTACAGAAGGAGCCCGGCGATGCTCCCAACGGAGGGCGTCGTTGCTACAGAAGGATTGCGGCGATGCTCCCATGGCATGGCGCCGTTGCTACAGAAGGAGTGCGGCGATGCTCCCATGGCATGGCGTCGTTGCTACAGAAGGAGCGCGGTGATGCTCCCATGGCATGGCGTCGTTGCTACAGAAGGAGCGCGGTGATGCTCCCATGGGACGGCGGCGGTGCTCCATGGGACGGTGGCGGTGCTTCAACGTGCTTCTTAAGCGGCGGCGGTTGCAACTCCGGCGACTGGCGGCGGAGGTGGCCAGTAGTCAGGGCCTGACGTGCGAGACGTGTGCGGGAGAGGGATGGGCGGGGGATATTGGCTTTATTTTCTGTGGGAGAGAAAAGGAGATGCACATGCAAAGCTGGAGCAAGGGTCCGTCGTTGCCTACATGTAGGGGACACGTGTCGTCCGCTCGATGCGGAGGATCGGAGGCTTTCGATCCTCCGGAGGACGCTCAGCGCTCGTCTTTGTGCGTCGTTTCGTGCGTCGTCTGGAGTTTAACGCGTTTCCGCTTCCCTGTGCCGACAGGTGGGCCATCCTCATTGCACGCCCACCCCCGCCTCCCTACCGGCCGCAGACCCACGATCTCGCACTGGCACCCCCACTCCTCCCCTCGTGCAGTCGGGCCCCAACCGCCGCCTCCGTACCCGCCGTCCCCAGCTCCTACATTCACACCCCCAACGCCGCCACCCTACCGGCCGGATCTGGCCACCACCTAGGCCCCGTTCAACCAGGTCGCCCCAGCACCGCCCCTCGCCGCCCCATGTCGCGGTCGACGGCCAGGCAAGACCGCCCCAAGTGCATCGTCGGAGGCTCGCCGGGCGCTGATCTGACACCGAATCTCCGCCGATTACAGCAGGCGACACTTATTCTCGCCGGTCACTGCGCCAGCACCTCGATCCCGCCGCCCCCCGCCATTGTGCCTTGTCGGCGTCGTCTCCGCCTCGGCTCCCATCTCCCCTACCGTATGGAGCCCCGCTGCCGCCGGATTTGACAGCTAGGCCATCGTCGTTGCTGAATCAGGGGGAGACGTACCGGTGTCCTCCAAGATGGTTGCCAGTCCACATCCCCGAGTAGTACGGGCGAGGATGAAGACCACCAGGTGGAGGCAGGGGGCCGCGTCGAGGACGGCGCACCGGAACTCGGAGCATCTCGCTGAGCTGTTGGCGCATGAGTCGACAGAGTTGGCGAGCTCGCTGGTGGTGGTCGTGCGGGATGCGAAGAGATAGTCGGCGGTGCCGTGCTGGTCTGAGATGAAATCCGTGTGCGACAGGCGTGCCGCCCGCCGCCACCAGTTAGCTGCTTGGCGCGTTGCTCATTAGCGTGTTTGCGTCGGTATGTGCGTGCACCCTCACATCACCTACGTCTTTCTCATCAATACTTTTCTATCTGACGAATGAACAACTTCACAACCAATTGAAACTCTTGAGTATTTAGGATGCTTGAGACAGTGGTGATTATTTATGCAAGTTCTCATTACACACTTCATTTATTTTGGGTTTCTAGGTTCGTGAATTGAACACAGCAAGTTCGCATTACAATATGAATATACTTGTTGCGAGAAGAAGCACAACACAAGATGTATACAGCAAGAGCGAATTTCTTTCGGCAAGGGCCAGGTATGAAGAGGAAGTATCATATGACTAGATGGTATGCTTTGGTAGTTTCAAAGGAAGCTGGTGGTTTTGGGCTTCACAAATATAACTTATTTTATAGTACAGTTCCTATCACGTAGCACTGAACGTTTGGATGAACTGAATGATAAATACTTTATTGTTCAAGGGAGGAAAGCCTCGTCTTGCTGATTTTGTTCATGGGTCAGATGGCATTGGGAATATGTTTCTTCCTGAACCCACTTCTAAGAAGGTTGAGGAAAGTGCCGCTGAGTTCCTGGTCAATAAGGTCTCTGAATTTCCAGGAGACGTATCAGTACTCACTTTGGGACCCCTGACAAATGTAGCATTGTTATGCTTATGATCATATGATTAGACCTATTTGCTGTGATTTCTATGCTCTGTTAGGCTATCAAAAGAGATTCATCTTTTGCAAGCAGGTGAAGAAAATAGTTGTACTGGGTGGAGCTTTCTTCGCGGCAGGAAATGTCAACCCTGCAGCTGAAGCAAATGTATGTTAACCTGCTGCATTAAACTTGAGCAGGCAACTACCTTAACATAAGTATTAATCCGTGAGTGCATAACTCTGCAGATCCATGGAGATCCAGGAGCAGCTGACATTGTTTTTACCTCAGGAGCAGATATTGTTTTTTTTTAGATAAAGAGATTTTATTACTCAAGAGTTTTAAGCATTACACCCGGCCTCTGCATAGCTAAGATGCACACAGCCACAAGTTCACCAGTACTCAATTCGACAAGAAATAAAAGGCGAATTACATATCAAAATGAGAAATTGTAAATCCGCCTAAGAAGCTGGTAGGTCTATCCGGAGTCTATGTTGCCATCCATGCCGGGAGATTAACTCCCTGGCCGCAGCCTCCAGTCTCGACGCCACCTCCAAAAATAAGTCCCGGTGCTCCACACGCTGCAGGGCCGACCATGCTCGTAGCGTAGCTGTACACCGATAGATGACCTGCATAACAGAAGCATTTTTATCGTTAAAAACCTTGTCATTTCTACATAGCCACAGCGACCAAATAACAGCAATCGCGCCCACCCTACAGAAGAGTTTAAACCTATGATCCACGCCATTTAACCAGTTGCCAAAAATATTTGCAACAGTGCGTGGCGGATGTAAGGTAGAACCTATCTGGATGGCTGACCATATAGACCTGGCGAACTCGCATTGGAAGAATAAGTGTGTAATAGTCTCGTCATGGTGACAGAAGACGCACTTTTTACTTCCATGCCAATTGCGCTTGGCAAGGTTGTCTTTTGTAAGAATTACTCCTCGGCGAAGATACCACGCAAACACTTTAGTTTTTAGCGGTATCCGCATGTGCCAAATTTTGTTATTATTCCTAGTATTGACTGGAATTTCGGGTAGAATTAATGCTATATACATAGAATAAACCGAGAATTTACCATTCTTCATAAGATTCCATTGAAATTTATCTGGACCATCCGACAATTGAATTGAATCCAATCGAATGAGCAAAGCATTCCAGGATGCTTGTCTTGTTCCAAGTAAACTTCTCCTGAACGAAACATCTGGTGGGTAAGTACCCAACACCTTCGCGATGGTGTCGCTTTTGTTTCGTACAATAGAATAAAGAGTCGGATATTGTTCTTTGAGGGTAGATTGGCCTAGCCATTTATCCTCCCAGAAGCGAATTTCCGATCCATCCCTAATTGAGAACGATCCTTGTAGAAAAAAGAACTTCTTTGTAGCCATAAGACCTGCCCAGAAGTGTGAATCGCCAGGTTTCCAAAGAACCTGAGAAACAGCTTGATCTCCCACATACTTTCTCCTAAGGAGGGTTTGCCAAACTCCGTCTTCAGACAGAAGTTTAAATAGCCATTTACCTAGCAAGGCTCTATTCTTGACCTCCAGGTCATGAACTCCGAGCCCTCCTTGGTCTTTAGGGCAGCAAACCACACTCCATTTAGTCAGTCGATATTTTTTCTTCTCACAATCCCCTTGCCAAAAGAATCTAGATCGGAAGTAATCCAATTGTTTTAAGACTCCTTTAGGCAATTGGAAGAATGAAATCATGTACAGTACCATGTTCGTTAGTACCGAGTTTATGAGAACCAATCTTCCACCCAGGGATAAGAGTTTGCCTTTCCAGCTATTTAAACATAATTGAAGCCTTGCCTCCACCCTTTTCCATTCAGCATTTGTAAGTCTCCGATAATGAATCGGAATACCCAAATAGTTGATAGGAAATTGTCCTTGCTCACAGCCAAAAAGCTCAGCATACAAGGCGGCGTTTTCTCGAGCCTCACCAAAGCAAAACAATTCACTTTTATGGAAATTAATCTTAAGACCCGAAAGTTGCTCGAAAGCTAACAAAATCAACTTTAGGTTACGAGCTTTTTCGATATCATGATCCATAAAAAGAATTGTATCATCAGCATATTGAAGAATCGATAATCCACCATCGACAAGGTGTGGGATCACTCCTTCAATATGACCCTCGGCTTTAGCGCGTTCGATCAAGATAGCCAGCATATCAGCCACTATATTAAATAGAATTGGCGATAGCGGGTCACCCTGTCTGAGGCCTTTTTTCGTTTGAAAGTATTTGCCCGTGTCATCATTAACCTTAATGGCTACACTTCCTCCGGAAACAAAGCTATCAATCAACGCACGCCACTCAGTAGAAAAACCTTTCATCCTGAGGGTCTGCTGGATGAAAGACCACTTAACTTTATCATAAGCTTTCTCAAAATCAATTTTAAGAATTACCCCGTTCAACTTTTTCCTATGTAGTTCGTGAACAGTTTCATGTAGAACCGCTACTCCATCAAGGATGTTGCGACCTTGCATAAAAGCCGTCTGAGACGGACGAACCACATGATCTGCCACACTGTATTGTTGTGGTTGGCATTAACATAACAACTCAAGTCTGCCTAAAAGATTAGGTTATTGATAACTCTCATTTGTATAAGTCAAGTTCAAGCCTTAGAGGGTTCATTATATTCATTTTATTCAACATGTGAAATTCCATTGTTTTAGATGAGGATCTCTTGGAGCTAACAAACTCGAAAGGGAAGCAAGTTTTACAGGGATCGGCATGCCAAGTCTGATGGTTTCCACGGTATATGAAAATAATCTATTTTTGTTGTTGTTTTCCTAATTACCATAAAGAAAACACTTGTGTGATCTATGTTACGGTCTTTTAAATGCTATGTGTACAAGATCAGTCATGGTTAGATGTTGCTATTATCTACTCTTTCTTTACTTACGGTTATACTCTTTTCTTGCATTGCTTAGTTCTTAGAACTAGAAATTTCCAATGTCACTGGATATCCTGCCCCAAATAATGAATGGCTTCATAAGTCTAGCCAACAATGAAATGTCTACTTTGTACATCATCTTCCCCAGCATGTCAATGGTTGTCATAGGTTTCTATAAGAACTTATCGAAAGAGAACACATTGCTAACAGACATCCATCCCATGGCTCAATGCTCTGTCTTGACTCATGCAGATCAAGAAGTTCAACGATGCGCTTGCAAAGCACAAACCAGATAGATGTAGCCTTGGCCCAATTAAGGGGCTAGATGAATCAGAGCTACTGGCTATTGTTGGCAAACAAGGACCTGCAGTTCACCTACACCAAGGAGCCATATTTGGGTCCGAGCATGGAAGATGCCGCAGAGGTCATCACTCCTGACCATCCGAGCCTTCGTGCATCAACAAAGCCGCTGGTCAGGCAGGGGTCCGAGGACAGAGCTGCGGTCTTATCGGGAAGATAATGGTGATGGTGATCACATTCTTCAGTTCTGTACAGTTCTTGATTGTTTTTTGTGTATATGATGCTCCTTTCATGGTTGGGGTGCAGGCCTCAAGATTTTTATTACTTGTGAAGCCCTCCCTGCCAGAATTGTGAAAAATGTAGTGCCTGTAGCAACAAGCGTTGTGGAGCTTTTGTCATCAAGAAGTTGCATGGTGGTTTTCATGAATTCATATCTCTTGCTGTTTGGTAGTGTTGCATTTTATGTATAGTTGTGCATGAGTTACCTCTCGAAAAACTTGGACAATTATTTGGTTACCTATCAGTAGTTGAGTGGTGTGTTTCCTCCAAGCCAAAGTGAGTTTGTTACTTTCCTTTCCAAAAAGAACTTCAGGCTACAAAACTATACTTTTTGACTGAAACGCTTAATGTGTTATCATAATAATTTAGATTGTGTTTGTATTTAGACAAAAGAAAACAAACTATGCTTGATATGAATAAATAGGAACCGTAGCAACACACGGGCACCCTACTAGTAGGGATTATAGGGTTCTTCAAGGACTTGTTTGCAAAAGTCCAAAGGCTTAAAAGACAACTCAGGGAGCTTTTGGCCATGGCAGCCGGCGCCTCTGGCGGACAAAATCACCAGCGCTCCGGCGAGGTAGGGGTTCAGGCGGAGCAAGGAAACGAGGGAGGAGGTCGAGGGGTGTTGGGGGTGTGCTCACTGCAAACGGAGACGAGGGACTGACGGAGGCGGCCGGATTTCTGGAGGCGGGCGGTGTGAAGATGGCGGCGGCGGATTCCAAGCAAGTGGTGGCGCTCCGGCGACGAGGAGCAGTGGTGGACCTTCGGATCGACGAGGGGATCACGTGGAGCTTCTCACCGGTGTCGGAGACGGACGGGGCTGGCGGGAAACGAGGGCGCACGGAGGAGATGGCGGCCGGCTCGGGACTTCGTCACGGTGGCGCTCCGGTTGGGGTCTCCGACGGAGAGGCTTCGGCTCGTTTACTGCATCAAGTCGCGGTCGCGACGAATCGGACGCGGAAGACTGGCGGCGGCGCAGAGCTCCAGCAGCAGCGGGCGACGGCGGTGTTTTTTCGTTTGAAAGTATTTGCCCGTGTCATCATTAACCTTAATGGCTACACTTCCTCCGGAAACAAAGCTATCAATCAACGCACGCCACTCAGTAGAAAAACCTTTCATCCTGAGGGTCTGCTGGATGAAAGACCACTTAACTTTATCATAAGCTTTCTCAAAATCAATTTTAAGAATTACCCCGTTCAACTTTTTCCTATGTAGTTCGTGAACAGTTTCATGTAGGACCGCTACTCCATCAAGGATGTTGCGACCTTGCATAAAAGCCGTCTGAGACGGACGAACCACATGATCTGCCACACTGTATTGTTGTGGTTGGCATTAACATAACAACTCAAGTCTGCCTAAAAGATTAGGTTATTGATAACTCTCATTTGTATAAGTCAAGTTCGAGCCTTAGAGGGTTCATTATAATCATTTTATTCAACATGTGAAATTCCATTGTTTTAGATGAGGATCTCTTGGAGCTAACAAACTCGAAAGGGAAGCATGCACAGTTCTTATCCGAGATGTGCAAGTTTTACAGGGATCGGCATGCCAAGTCTGATGGTTTCCACGGTATATGAAAATAATCTATTTTTGTTGTTGTTTTCCTAATTACCATAAAGAAAACACTTTTGTGATCTATGTTACGGTCTTTTAAATGCTATGTGTACAAGATCAGTCATGGTTAGATGTTGCTATTATCTACTCTTTCTTTACTTACGGTTATACTCTTTTCTTGCATTGCTTAGTTCTTAGAACTAGAAATTTCCAATGTCACTGGATATCCTGCCCCAAAAAATGAATGGCTTCATAAGTCTAGCCAACAATGAAATGTCTACTTTGTACATCATCTTCCCCAGCATGTCAATGGTTGTCATAGGTTTCTATAAGAACTTATCGAAAGAGAACACATTGCTAACAGACATCCATCCCATGGCTCAATGCTCTGTCTTGACTCATGCAGATCAAGAAGTTCAACGATGCGCTTGCAAAGCACAAACCAGATAGATGTAGCCTTGGCCCAATTAAGGGGCTAGATGAATCAGAGCTACTGGCTATTGTTGGCAAACAAGGACCTGCAGTTCACCTACACCAAGGAGCCATATTTGGGTCCGAGCATGGAAGATGCCGCAGAGGTCATCACTCCTGACCATCCGAGCCTTCGTGCATCAACAAAGCCGCTGGTCAGGCAGGGGTCCGAGGACAGAGCTGCGGTCTTATCGGGAAGATAATGGTGATGGTGATCACATTCTTCAGTTCTGTACAGTTCTTGATTGTTTTTTGTGTATATGATGCTCCTTTCATGGTTGGGGTGCAGGCCTCAAGATTTTTATTACTTGTGAAGCCCTCCCTGCCAGAATTGTGAAAAATGTAGTGCCTGTAGCAACAAGCGTTGTGGAGCTTTTGTCATCAGGAAGTTGCATGGTGGTTTTCATGAATTCATATCTCTTGCTGTTTGGTAGTGTTGCATTTTATGAATAGTTGTGCATGAGTTACCTCTCGAAAAACTTGGACAATTATTTGGTTACCTATCAGTAGTTGAGTGGTGTGTTTCCTCCAAGCCAAAGTGAGTTTGTTACTTTCCTTTCCAAAAAGAACTTCAGGCTACAAAACTATACTTTTTGACTGAAACGCTTAATGTGTTATCATAATAATTTAGATTGAGTTTGTATTTAGACAAAAGAAAACAAACTATGCTTGATATGAATAAATAGGAACCGTAGCAACACACGGGCACCCTACTAGTAGGGATTATAGGGTTCTTCAAGGACTTGTTTGCAAAAGTCCAAAGGCTTAAAAGACAACTCAGGGAGCTTTTGGCCATGGCAGCCGGCGCCTCTGGCGGCCAAAATCACCAGCGCTCCGGCGAGGTAGGGGTTCAGGCGGAGCAAGGAAACGAGGGAGGAGGTCGAGGGGGTGTTGGGGGTGTGCTCACTGCAAACGGAGACGAGGGACTGACGGAGGCGGCCGGATTTCTGGAGGCGGGCGGTGTGAAGATGGCGGCGGCGGATTCCAAGCGGGTGGTGGCGCTTCGGCGACGAGGAGCAGTGGTGGACCTTCGGATCGACGAGGGGATCACGTGGAGCTTCTCACCGGTGTCGGAGACGGACGGGGCCGGCGGGAAACGAGGGCGCACGGAGGAGATGGCGGCCGGCTCGGGACTTCGTCACGGTGGCGCTCCGGTTGGGGTCTCCGACGGAGAGGCTTCGGCTCGTTTACTGCATCAAGTCGCGGTCGCGACGAATCGGACGCGGAAGACTGGCGGCGGCGCAGAGCTCCAGCAGCAGCGGGCGACGGCGGTGTTTGCACAAGGAGGCGAGGCGCGGGTCGCGAGGGGGCAGCAGGGGCGTGCAGGGGCTCGAACGGCGTCGAGGGGAGGGGGCACTGATGGGAGGAACGGGAGTTTTTTTTTTTGGCTCGGTCTGGTTCTGGACCAAGGGCAATTTCGTCCCTTTGTACCAATTCTGACATGGGCCCCCAGGGAAACTAACAGAATTGTGAGATACAATGGACGATAGTGTCATAGGTATTGATGACTTGTGTAAATTCGGTGAAGTACAAGGTGAGATTCAATGATCAGGAGACTGATTTCTTTTTACCTACTAGGGGTCTCCGGCAAGGGGACCCTTTGTCTCCTTATTTGTTCATTTTATGTGCAGAAGGTTTGTCTAGTGCTTTGGCTCATAAAGAGGAGGTTCGTGGCATTGAGGGTGTTAGGGTGTGCAGGAATGCACCATCGGTTTCTCACTTATTGTTTGCTGATGATTCCCTAATACTCATGAAGGCGGATAATATTAATGCAACCTCATTGAGACAAGTGTTGGATGAATATTGTGCTAGTTCGGGACAAATGATCAGTGAATCAAAATGCAGTATATTCTTTAGTCCAAATGTTGATGTGGATGTAAAAGTCCAGGTTTGTACACAGCTCAATATAATGACAGAGGCGATTTCTGAAAGGTATCTTGGTTTGCCGAGTATGATTGGATTGGACAAGAGTGATAGCTTTGTTTATCTTTTGGAGAGAATTATTCAAAGGCTACAGGTTTGGAAAGAAAAATTCTTGTCTATGGGGGGTAAGGAAATTCTGTTGAAGGCAATTATCCAAGCAATTCCGGTTTTTGCTATGAGTGTTTTTAAATTGCCAAAGTCTCTTTGTAAGGAAATGAATGATGCCATGTCGGCTTTTTGGTGGGGGGATTCGGATGATCAAAAAAGGATGCATTGGTTTGCCTGGTGGCGTATGTGTATTCCAAAGAAAATGGGTGGCATGGGATTCCGAGATTTACATTCTTTTAATCTGGCTATGTTAGCTAAGCAGGTCTGGCGTTTGTTGAATAGACCTAATTCCATTTGTGCTCAGGTCCTAAGGGCGAAGTATTATCCAGATGGTAATCTTATGAAAGCCGGACCAAAGAAAGGGTCATCTTTTGCTTGGCAAAGTATTGTTGCAGGGCTGCAGACTTTCAGACGTGGTCATATCTGGAGAGTGGGATCGGGGGAGAAGATAAATATCTGGGAAGATCATTGGATTCCAAATAGCTGCACAAGAAAAGTATACACGAATAGAGGGCAAAGCCTCCTACGGTATGTTCAGGATATTATTTGTCCAATTACGGGACAATGGGATGAGGAGTTGATTAGAGACAATTTCTGGCCAATAGATGCTGAAAGAATTTTAATGATCCCTCTAAGTGAGCATCTAACGGAAGACTTTGTAGCTTGGCATAAATCAAAATCTTTTATGTTCTCTGTGCGCTCAGCCTATTATACCGAGTGGGAGCATCAGTTTGGAGCTCGAACTCGTAGAGAGGATGGGCAAGGATTTGCGACTGTCAATCCGGTTTGGGAAAAGATTTGGCAACTTCAGGTACCGAATAAGATAAGAATTTTTGTTTGGAGAGCATTGCATGGTGTGGTGCCTGGAAGATCTATTTTAGCCTCGAGGCATATCAAAGTTTCAGGCCAATGCCCAGTGTGTCAAGCGGGGCCGGAGGATATTCGTCATCTGTTATTTACTTGTCTTCGTGCTCGGGAGATTTGGACAGCTTTGGGTCTAATGGACTATATTAATCAGAACATGGGCTCGGAAAGATCAGGGTCTTCAATTCTTGAAGATATTATATGCAGGCCGAAACAAAATAATCTGGTTCTTGGGTTGCTTCATTTGAAGGAATCGGTGGTTGTTGCTTGTTGGTATATTTGGTGGCAGCGGAGAGAGATTGTTAAGGGTGAAACAGTGGCGGATCCTGCTCGCACTGCTTTTGCTATCAATGCCCTAACTGCAAATTATATTCCATCGGTCTCTTCTTTGGTTCGAGTAAAAGATATTGTGTGGAAAAAGCCATCGACGGGTGAGCTGAAACTTAACATTGATGCATCTTTTTTTCAGAATGGTTCGGGTGCTGCAGGTATGGTTCTTCGTGATCATAAAGGGGAGGCGATTGCTGGTTTTGGATGTGTTTTGAATCGGGTATTAAGTGCTGCAACTGCCGAAGCGCATGCACTGCTAGAGGGGCTGAAATTCTTGGAAAGGTGTGCAATTTCCAGGATTACAATTGAATCGGATTCTTTGGAATTAATCCAGGCGTGTAATGCAAAGATTGAAGTCTGGAGCCCTTTTTCTGCTATTCTTGCTGAATGTTTTATGAAGGCATACAATTTTGAGTCGATTCATTCCGTGCATTGTCCAAGGGAAGCTAATCAAGTGGCGCATGAACTCGCGAAGGTTTCTTATAATTCGCAGTCTATAGTTAGCTGGGATGGTGATCCCCCTCCTTTTATTTTACCCTTTGTTATAAACGATGTAACTGTGATTGATGCTTAAAGGCGGCAAGTTTCAGACGCACTCTTTCCCTAACCAGGGTACCGAAAGGGACTGGCAGGGTTTTAATGAGGCGGCTTGCTGACCTAATATATGTGGAAAATTTCAAAAAAAAAAAAGGAGGAACCAAACTGAAATCCAATGTCATACAAGGCATCAATTTTTTTCAGTGTCATAGAAGGAATTGAGTCAACTTCTGGTGTCATAGAAGGAATTCCCTAAAAAAATGAAATTGTGTGCGTCTTTGCAGACGAAGAGCAACACCCCTGCTTATCAAAACAGATGTGTCATGCGTATCATTCTCTACCATGTCTGTGTGAACTTGCCCCTCATTTTATTCACCTACCCTGCCTTCAAATTCATGGGCCACGCTGGTAGCGATTCAGTTCCTCCTCCTACTCAGCCCACATTAGTTTGCAAGGGTCTCAACGGAACCCCCGCCCGGCCGCCCCCGCGTCGCTCCTAGGGGCGGCACGGGCGGATCTCCAGCCCGCACCGCCGGCGGCCACGCCCCTCCCCATCCCCAGCCTCGCCGCTGCCTGAGTGGGTGGCCGGAAGTCCGGCGGCCACAAGGACGGCGGCGGCGAGGAGCTCCACGTCGGCCTCCTCTTTTTTCTCCTTCTTCAATCCAATCCGCCGGGAGGAAAACCCCAAACCTCACACCACCACTCCAACGAGGTAGAAGGAAGGGAAGGGGAGCCGAAAGGGAAGGAAGGAGGGTCGCCGCTGCTCGCACCCTCGAAGCTAAGCCCGCCGTCCATGCCGCCTGCCTACCCAGGCGCACCACATCGTCGCATGCATGGCACCGGTGATGCTGCCAACAACAGGCGTAACCTTTTGGTGTTTGGCACTCATCATCACATATACTGTGTGTGACACACATTGTGGCTTGCAATGTAATACAGGTGGTCAAGTGCTCAATGAACATGGAATGGACAGCCACAACGGAACAGTTGTTGCCGATTCAGGAAATAACAGCAGATGCATGCGGTGCTCTACAGATTCACAAAGCTACAAGCAGCAGAGTTGAGGGGCTCAAGTATCTATCATACTATACATTTTATTCAGACACACACACACACGCACACACAACTCCGATCCCCAGCACACGGCGCACAGAACTGATCGAGCTGGGCCAAGCAGCAGCTGTCGGCGTTGACGCCGCGAAGCAGCAGCACAACAGCAGGTCCTTGGCATTTATTGATTCTATCGAGGAAGATGATCAAAGGAAAGAGCGGTGGGGCTTCAAGGAGATAGCGGCGGCTGGTGGCTAGAGGAAGCACCATCCTGCCAGGCATCGTCACCTGTACGTATCCTTAGACGACGACGACGACCCTAGCATGGATAGGAAACACAAGGAGTACGCGTTTAAATAATAATAATAATGATGATGATGATAAAATAGTTGTATGTCTGAAAGGAAAGGAATATAATGCACGAAGAAATCATGAAAAATACCTGCGTGGGCCGAATTTGAGAGGCAGAGGCATCTTCTTCCCACTGTCCCCACCATTCTGGCTCATTATAGTGCCAAAGGTCGATGCCGGCATGATATAGCAAAGCCCATAGATGGGTGATGAGCTCGCCACCCTGGGAGAGGCGCTGTCTGTGCTCCTCTAAGACATCTACGTCGTCATGCGGCGCAGCGTAGACGAACGCCTTGACCCAAAATTCTGCCAGCGCCTTCCAGCGCCCGGGCGTCGGCTGGCTTCGCAGTCCCATGCCTCGTTCCACACCCGAGCGGAAGATACTAGCCCTTGCTGATCCACGCAGCACCTCACTCTCCATTGCCCCTAGCTTGTTGCCATCCTTCCAGTTCCCACGCAGCGCATTGGATACATCCTGTCTCACCTCATCGTACATCCCTCTCATATCCTCAGCCGAGTCACCGGTTAATAACCGTGGCGCTGAAACCACCAAGTATGCGCAATATTTTGACAGAGCCGTGGCCACGCGATGATCCTTCTCTACGGCTGCCTTTTCACTATCTGATGTGCACTTGAGGAAACCCTTGTCGTCCTGCTCCTGCACCAGCTCGCAGTAACATGTTGCAACATGCCATGTCAGAATGTGAGGAAGAGTACCAGCATCCTCCGGAGCCCAACGGCTTGCTTCGTTGGAATCGAGCCCGCCAACGAAGTCAGCGATGGATGCCTTCACATCAGCATGCAACTCAATGGGATCCCCTGACTTGCTGTCCCATAGCATTTCCCGGAGCACTCGGCCAATGTAATGCAATCCCAGCATCTCCGAGCAAAAGGAAAATATAGGAGCACTAATGAACTTCTCCATGGATGCTTTAAGCTTCCTCAGACAACAAGAGCCCAAAATAAAATTCAGGAATCCCACGCAGCATTGCCTGCAGCATCCCATGCAAGCTGATTCAACTATTGAATGTTGCCCAAGCTTGTTTTGCCATAAGTAATTGTCACACAGATTAATCTTGATAAGAGATGCTTTTAGTTGTCTCATCCTCCATCTTATCCCCTTCACCTGAGGATTCCTGACACAATCACAGGCAAAGGCAACTCTGGCCCAATTTGAGGTCCAGCAGCGTAGCAACTGAAACATCTGGAGGAGGGCTAGAGACATCAGTATCACTTCGGTAATAATAACGTCAGATATTGTGGTGTCAGCAATGATGGTGCCAGGAGAAGCACGACGGTTAGTCCTAGTCCCAGGTATGACAGCCACTACCCCAACAAAACATATCCCAATAACTGAAGCAAATGCCCAAATACTAGCAGCTCTTGATTCATAGTAATGGAGGAATGCATTGCTTGTGAAGAAGATATCGTACAGAAAAGCCAACTCAACCTCGATCACCTTGAAGACCCGCTCATAGTTTTGAACCAAGGGCTCGCCCATTTCCGTTGGCAAAACGTCCTCCTTTTCCCCAAGGAAACGCCGTTGCAACAAATGTGACAGAGATAATGAGAAGCACACATCTTTGCAGGCATCAAGATTTGATGTTAGCTTACAGTCTTCGCCTATCCTGGTAGAAATATCACCCATGCAAACCGATGTACGAGACCCCACCACATCAAGGGGCTCATCGACTATTAAATTTGCTACATCAGTAGGATATCCAAAACAAAACTGTGTTGTCCTCATGGCTCTGATCATTTTCCGCATAGAGCTTGGCAGCACAAGTGCCATTGATCTATGAAAGCCCTTCATGAAAGTGACAGAAGACAAAAAGAAGATAGCTACGTCGCCAATATCACTGGATATGGTTGATATACTCATCAACATGACATATCCACAGTACAGGCAAAGCTGATATAGCATCTTCCAGAGATCGATCTTGTAGTCAAGACCTGAGGCTGTGGGTGGATCAATGCAACAAAGGAGGCCCAGTAAGGATACAGCCCATATGGGGTACATCTCATTTTTCACAGATGAAGACTGCATTAAGCCAATGCTATATGTCCCCAGGGATAAAAATAAACCATTTGCAGCTATGAAGCCCTTTTGGAGGATCCAATGATTGGACCAGCGGCGGTAGGACCCAAAGGCAGCAATGAAGAAGGAGAGGGCAATGGCCACCAATGTTAATGCCTCAATACGGAGCACTGTCCCCCTAGGACTATTCCATAGATCTCTCAAATGATTCCAAAAGGTTGTTAACATTGCATTTCTCAAGTGCTGTTGATACATATTTCCCACACGACGGTACTCCACCTTGAAAGAAGAATATGTATTGTAAGAGGTAGGCTACCAATTTAGCCACAAAAGGAGTTTATTGAAGATAAAAAAACTAGAGCGTCCTAGGGGGTCTCACAATACATCGGGCACACGGCGAACTCACGGCTTCGCCATGTGCTGCCAGTGGGCACACGGCGAAGCGGCGTATTGACGTGTGCCATACTTTTGCCGTGCGCTTTATTTGCGACGCACGGCAAAGGTTCAATTTGCCGTGTGCCCGATATAATGCGCACGGTAAACATTCTGGCACACGGCAAATTGACAGTTTCCGATAGTGGATGTAGTTAGGTGGATTTCTTTCATGATGAAATAATCACCCAATTTGGATATGAATAAGAGCCGAACCTAGGCAGTGAAGGCATGCACCCACACCTCCCACCACCAGTTCCTACAAACAAAGTTGAATTGCTACTCTACTGTTCGTCAGCATCTTGTCATCCTGATGCTTGTGAGTACTTGGCTATCGTTGCTGAGTACTTATTTAGATGCCTCGCTCTATAATTTAGTGATACGATTATGTACCTGTCCAAATTCTTTACAAGAACAAACAAAGTAGTATGCTTTCAGAGCTAAGATAGAACGGGTCATATAGTGCTAATAATTTACCACGTACGCTTCAACAGATAAATTAGTTTTTGTGGCAGTCATCACGTACCTTATTTTCAATTGCTTTTCGTTTTCCTAGCTCAGTTGAGCTTCCCTGGTGCACGAGCCTTCTCTCTAGCTCCTTGCCTCAAGAGTCGCCTCCTTACTTCTTAACGCTGCAAATGTTGCCCGAAGAGATTTATTTGCTATATATATAAAATAAAGGAACATGATGCTCTTGAGGGTAAAAGTTTCCAAATGGGTGCACGCTTTGCACTTGTTCCCGGAGTTCCTTTGCGTGTTGGCCGTCTTTCTTTATTCTTTGCTCCTCGCTTAAGTAGGAGTATATGGCTTATTCGGTTCGAGTCCCCAAGGTGGAGGCCCAAAGCAACTCAAGTTCGAGCCCAGTTCGGAGTCCAGGAGAAGCACGTACTAAAAACGACGCCCCGGTCGCATACGGAGTCCGTTTTGAACGTTCTTTATATGGGTGGAACCAGAATTTCATGGACCTTCCAATGGCATCAGTCACTAGTAGAAAAACCACCTTCGGTTTGGGCCTTTTGTCCCACCCAAAATTATGAACCGAGACAAATGGGGTAGAGCAGGGTCGTCAGGAACCTTTGGTCCCGGTTCGTGTTACGAACCGGGACCAAAGGGTAGCGGCGGGCCCAGCGTGACCGTTAGAGCAGGGTCGTCAGGGACCTTTACGAACCGGGACCAAATGGTACCGGCGGGCCCAGCGCGCCCTTTCGTCCCGGTTCGTAACACGAACCGGGACCAAAGAGGTTCCCCTGCATATATCATCTTCCACCCGAGCTCCATCTCCATTTTTCAGCTCGACTTCAGCACCATTTTCTCCTCCATTTCCTCTCCCTCACTCAAGTTAATCCCCATTTTTTTCACCATTTGTGAAGATTGAAGGCACCCCATCTATTCAAGGGTTAGCAACTTCATCATTTCTTCCGGCGTTGCTACTTTAGCTCATTCCATTGCTAGTTTAGCTCATTTCATTTTTGTAGTGCTAGCTAGGTGTTTGATGAAATGGCTAAGTTAGGGAGTTTATTTTTTTATATGCATTTTGAGCTCAAATTAATTTATGATTTGTGGGTTTTAGTGTCGTTCCGTCCCTATCCTCACCACCGTTGATCGCCTGCGCCGTCCCCATCCTCACCGCCATCGATCTCCTGCGTCGTCCTGTCACCGGCACCGCCTCGGTGAGCCTCTTGTTTTTATCTTTAAAAAAAATCTTAGTTGTATCATTTAGATGCATAATTATTAATTGTATAATTTTCTTATTTGCATAATTGTTTGTTATATATAGTGGCATGGTTTTGACATCTATTCATACCGGCTCTCGTCCGCTCTATTATTCGGATGTGGTATGATTGTTTGTTATAACTATTTGTTTCATTTCGTGTTTATGACAATTATGCCGACCAACTTGACATAGATATATTTTTATCTAGGAGGTAGTTGAACCAGAAATTCCAACAGACCCTATTTTCGAGTTTTTTAAGAAAGAAAACAATGATTTGAAAGCAAAATTGAAAAGAAGTGAAGATCTTCATCTACAATGCTTAGAAGAGAAGATGAATTTGGAGTTCAAGTTTGCCGACATCGTCGATGATCACGAGATCAAGATGGAGGCAATGCGTTTAGACAACGAGATCAAGATGAATGCAATGCGCTTGAAGCTTAAAAAGATTAGAAAATATGTCATTAGTCAAGAGGCTTGGTATCATTATGCTGTTGGTTCAATAATTACCTTAGTTGCGATTTTGATCGCATTTATTGTTGGATTTAAATTCTTTAGATAGTTGTATGTTAGTTTTAATTAATGTATGTTTTATGAGAACTATGTATTACATTTGGGCACTACTCTAATTTGGTTTTAATGTGATGAACTTGTATTAATTAATTTGGTCACTATTATATATTCATGATGTAGTGCAATGGTTTTTGATATATTTATATAATGTAGATGAGCCGGCAATGGATGTACAGTGACCGACGCTGTCCCGACTATATTAATGGCATGCATAGTTTTCTCCGTGTGGCTGAGAAAAACAAGCCGTCAAATGGTTTTATTTCTTGTCCATGTAGCGTCTGCAAGAATACGCAGGATTACTCTACCTAAAAACCATTCACGTCCACCTGTTGCAGCCGGTTTCATGTCCGGTTATAATTGTTGGACCAAGCACGGAGAAAGATGGGTTATAATGGAAGAAAATGAAGAAGAAGAGGATAATGACAACTATCCTACGTTCACCGAAGACGGTGATACTACAATGGGGGAAGACGAAGCTGAAGAAGAGCCCATTGTTGATGAGCCCATTGTTCATGAGCCCGATGATGATTTTGGTCGGGCCATTCTTGATGCACAGATAAACAGCGGAAGTGAAAACGAGAGGTTGAAGTTGGAGAGCATGTTAGAGGATCACAAAAAATTGTTGTACCCAACTTGCGAAGATGGCCAGAAAAAGCTTGGTACCACACTGGAATTGCTGCAATGGAAGGCAGAGAATGGTACATCTGACAGGGGATTTGAAAATTTGCTTAAAATAATAAAGAAGATGCTTCCAAGGGATAACGTATTACCCCCAGTACGTACGAAGCAAAGAAGGTTGTCTGCCCTCTAGGATTAGAGGTGCAGAAGATACATGCATGCATCAATGACTGCATCCTCTACCGTGGTGAGAAGTACGAGAATTTGAATGCATGCCCAGTATGCGGTGCATTGCGGTATAAGATAAGGCGAGATGACCCTGATGATGTTGAGGGCGAGCCGTGCCCCAGGAAGAGGGTTCCTGCCAAGGTGATGTGGTATGCTCCTATAATACACGGTTGAAATGTTTGTTCCAAAACAAAGAGCATGCAAAGTTGTTACGATGGCACAAAGAAGACCGTAAGAAAGACCTGATGCTGAGACACCCCGCTGATGGGTCGCAGTGGAGAAAAATCGACAGGGAGTTCCCGAATTTTGCAGCTGACGCAAGGAACTTAAGATTTGGTCTAAGTACAGATGGCTTTAATCCTTTCGGGGAGCAGAGCTCCGTCATAGCACCTGGCCTGTGACTCTGTGTATCTATAACCTTCCTCCTTGGTTGTGCATGAAGCGGAAGTTCATTATGATGCCAGTGCTCATCCAAGGCCCGAAGCAACCCGGCAACGACATTGATGTGTACCTGAGGCCATTGGTTGAAGAACTTTTACAGTTGTGGCGTGACGAAGGTGTACCTGTGTGGGATGAGCACGACAAAAGGAATTTGACCTACGAGCGTTGCTGTTTGTAACCATCAATGATTGGCCTACTCTTAGTAACATTTCAGGACAGTCAAACAAGGGATACAATGCATGCACGCACTGTTTAAGTGAGACTGAAAGTATACATTTGGGAAACAAGAATGTGTACCTGGGGCATCGTCGATTTCTTACAAAACAGCATCCGTAAGAAAGAAAGGCAAGCATTTCAAAGGTGAGGCAGATCACCGGACGAATCCTAAATTCCCTCATGGTCTGTTATATATGACATGGTCAAGGATTTAAAAGTAATCTTTGGAAAGGGTCCTGACAGTCTATCTGTTCCGAATGACGCTGCTGGACACGTACCCATGTGGAAGAAGTGCTCTATATTTTGGGAGCTACCCTATTGGAAAATCCTAGAGGTTCGCTCTGCAATCGACGTGATGCACGTGACGAAAAATCTGTGCGTGAACCTGCTAAGCTTCTTGGGCGTGTATGGGAAAACGAAAGATACACCGGAATCACGGCAGGACCACCAACGTATGCACAAACGAGACGACCACATGAATCCAGAGAAGTATCAAGGTCTTGCCAGCTACGCTCTTACCAAAGAAGAGAAGGAGATCTTTTTTGAAGTCCTGAGCAGTATCAAGGTCCCGTCTGGTTTCTCGTCGAATATAAAGGGAATAATAAACATGGCAGAGAAAAAGTTCCAAAACCTAAAGTCTCATGACTGCCACGTGATTATGACACAATTACTTCCGATTGCATTGAGGGGGCTTCTACCGGAAAATGTTCGAGTACCCATTGTGAAGCTATGTGCATTTCTCAATGCAATTTCTCAGAAGGTGATCAATCCATTAACTCTACCAAGTTTACAGAAGGATGTGGTCCAATGTCTTGTCAGCTTCGAGTTGGTGTTCCCACCATCCTTCTTCAATATTATGACGCACCTCATAGTTCACCTAGTCGAAGAGATTAACGTTCTCGGTCCTGTATTTCTACACAACATGTTCCCCTTTGAGAGGTTCATGGGAGTCTTAAAGAAATACGTTCATAACCGTGCTAGGCCAGAAGGAAGCATCTCCAAGGGCTATGGAACAGAGGAGGTCATTGAGTTTTGTGTTGACTTTATTCCTGACCTTAAGCCGATCGGTGTTCCTCAATCGCGCCATGAGGGGAGACTGCGTGGAAAAGGCACGCTAGGAAAGAAAGCAATAATGTGTAAGGAATGGGATTCTTTCAATCAAGCACACTACACAGTTCTACATAATTCCAGCTTGGTGTCTCCGTATATCAGGAACACATGAATAGTTTACGCTCTAAATGCCCGGAGCAGCCTGAAGAATCGATTGAAAGAGAACACATGAAGACTTTCAGCGGGTGGTTGCAAACACGTCTCATTAATGACAACACTGTTGAAGAACAACTATACTTGTTGGCCAAAGCACCATCTTCGACTATATTGACTTTTCAAGGGTACGAGATAAATGGGAATACATTTTACACGGCCGACCAAGATAAAAAGAGCACCAACCAAAACAGTGGTGTCCGCTTTGATGCAACAAACAACAATGGGAAAAAGGACACATATATGGTTACATAGAGCAGATATGGAACTTGACTATGGACCTTCTTTCAAGGTACCTTTGTTCCGGTGCAAATGGTTCAACCTGGAAGGCGGGGTAAATGTAACCCGAAGTATGGAATAACTACGGTGGATCTCAAGAATCTTGGGTATGACACCGTCCTAGCCAATGATGTGGCTCAGGTTTTCTATGTGAAGGACATGTCTTCCAGACCAAAAAAAAGAAAAGATAAGCAAGCGAATACATCATACGATGAGCCAAAGTGCCACATAGTTCTTTCAGGAAAAAGAAACATCGTGGGAGTGGAGGACAAGACAGACATGTCAGAAGATTACAATAAGTTTCATGAAATTCCGCCCTTCAAAGTGAACATTGACCCAAGTATCAAGTTAAATGATGAAGATTGTCCATGGTTGCGGCGCAATCAGAAGAAAGGGACACACACGAAGAAGAAGTTTATACCACAACACTAGATAGGGATGTTGGTGGTGATGTGTAATAATGTATTAAACCTTTTATGTAACTGTGTTGTGAAAACTCGGAAGAAAGGGACACACACGATTTCTGCAGTTATCACGCATACATCTTTATTTAATCCAGTTACATAGCTCGGTTCCATTTTTATTTAACCATAATACATCATGGATAATATCACTAACTTTTGCCGGGTCCTAAGCCGCGGGGTGCTGACCCGCGGGCGCTGCGCATCCAAAGAGAAGGAACCCTCACAGGGGCATAGCTCACGTGAGGAGGAACCCTCTGAAGAAACGACCACCTACTGGCATACTGCCTATCTAACAAATACATGTACCGACGGACGTGCTCGTCCTCCTCCCTGATACGGCGACGTACTACCTCCTCGGGGCTGGCTCCCTCTGCACCGAGCGTGGCCCACGTGACTGCCACCAAAGAAGATCCGGGTCAACGGCGTCACCCGGATTTCTCACCAAGCTATGTGTCCCGGAAGGTAGCACCTCCCAGTGCCAGCCCGGTGGAGCCCAGTCCCGGACATCGCCCCTCTGGTCCAACAGGGACATCGTCGCCGAGAATAATAAACTAAAAACAAAAATATTTAGATCTAAGCAAAATGTTTACCTAGAATATTTAGATCAGAGGGGAGGTAGGGGAGGGAGAGGAGGGCAGCACCTCAGGGAGGGGAGAGAGGGGGGTCCACGGTGCTCATCCGAATGTTTTGTGTTTTGAGCAGAACAATGAGTGAGGAACCTGGCTGTGGGATGGTGGCCTATTTATAGGCATCCTTAGGGATGAGAAGCACACAGATCGTGTGTTTCTTTCAAGCACTTGTGAGCCGTTGGATCCACCACCACCACTCCCACCTCCTCGGAAATTCATCATTGCGTCACCCTAATCCAGTGGTTGGATTAAACCTACCTGAGGGCTTGTGTTTCCAACATCGTCGTTGTGTTGTCATTGTTCACCGACCTACAGGAGGTGGCTCCAATGGCTGGCCGGTGAACAATGACAAACATAATAATGCCTGGGAACATGCCAGCAGGTAGGCTAAATCCAACCATTGGATTCGGTGGTGAAGGTAGATGCTCGTTGTGTGCCGTTCGCTGCAGGGACGCCGCTATTTATAGGCGATTAGAAAGTATACCTGTGGATGAGGTGGGAGTGGTGGTGGTGGTGGGAGTGCTGATCCAACAGCTCACAAGCCCTCAAAAGAAACACACCCCTGATCCAACGGCTCACAAGCGCTTGAAAGAAACACACGATCCATGTGCTTCTTTAGTCCCGGTTGGTAACACCAACCGGGACTAAAGGCCCTGATCCAACGGCTCACAAGCGCTTGAAAGAAACACACGATCCGTGTGCTTCTTTAGTCCCGGTTGGTAACACCAACCGGGACTAAAGGCCCTGATCCAACGGCTCACAAGCGCTTGAAAGAAACACACGATCCGTGTGCTTCTTTAGTCCCGGTTGGTAACGCCAACCGGGACTAAAGGCCCTGATCCAACGGCTCACAAGCGCTTGAAAGAAACACACGATCCGTGTGCTTCTTTAGCCCTGGTAACGTGTCCTCCCCTAGCGCTGCCCTGGAGGTCTATATGTATTGTCGCCGACGGGGTAAACCCTAATCCATCATTCCTATCCAAGAACATATCGTCTCCACGAGATGGATCCGCCACGCCCGCCACAAAGCCTTCTGGACGAGGTCGAGCGTGCTCGGCAGAGCGCGCTTGGGCGCTACCGCGGGAGCCTATCCCGCCGTATGCCCATGAGCCCGGCACGGAGAGGAATGCCCAGCTATCGGCCTCCTGCTCCAGCTTGGGCGCTGAAAGACTCATCCTCCATGGCTAGTGCCCTCCACCGCAAGCGTGCGCTAGAACCGGGCGGCCGCGAACGGGGCTGGCTCCTCCCGCCGTTCCCCCTAATCCTACGGCCTCCGAGCCAACAAGTCCGTTTATGTAGTAATGTAACTATTAGTGATGTGTAATAATATATTAAACCTTTTATGTAACCGGATGTTGTTAAGGATGTTTTTTTTAATAAAAGAGATTCCAAAAAAGGAAGTTATTTTTTCTTTATTTAATTAAGGCTACTGTGATACACAAGGCAAGCCGTTTGGGCTTTGCGGTCACTACTCGTGTCAGTCACGTGTCCTCCCCTATCGATGTTTGTAAAATAAACAGATAATTATTACAAATTTGTAAACAATTAAATCAATAGATATAAAAGAAATAAGAAAAAGATATGTTTTTCAGAAATATTGAAACATTTAAATTAAATATATATAAAAATGAAACTAGAGCAAAAAAATAGGAAATAAGGAAAAGATATTTTTTTCAGAAATAAGAAAGGATGTTTTAAAAATAAAGAGATAACTATTACAATTTTTAGATAATTAAATCAATAGATATAAAATAAATAAGAAAAAGATATGATTTTCAGAAATACTGAAACCTTTAAATTAAATATATATATATAATAAACTAGAGCAAAAAAACAATTCAAAAAGCATGTAAATCAAACTATAAAAGAAACAGAAAAAGAAAAAACAATTCAAAAAGCATGTAAATCAAACTATAAAAGAAACAGAAAAAGAAAACCTAAAAATAAAAAAAAATCTTTAGTCGTGGTTCGTGGCTTGAACCGCGACTAAAGGGCCGCTGAGCTTCGCGCGCAATATTTCGCGGCCCAGACGGACCTTTCGTCGCGGTTCCAGCCACGAACCGTGACGAAAGGGTCTTTGGTCCCGGTTCTTGGCTAGAACCGCGACCAAAGGTCTCTTTCGCGCGATATGAGTTGGTTTCCTCCAAATTTTTCCCCAAGTCTCCAAAATCGACGCCTCTTCTCCCCGCGCCGCCAGGCTACCGCACTGTCGTGCCCCGGCCTCTCCGACGACGCCGCCGCCTCCCGCCGTCGCCCATCGCCCCGCCGTCTCCTTCGACGCCGCACCTCCCCTCCCCTGTGCCTCCGCCGTCGCCCTCTCCAAGGTGAGCGCCGAAGCCGTGGCCACCACGCGCCTCCAACAACCCTAGCCATCGTGGCCGCCGTGGCCGTGCCCGTGGATCTCGCCGCCGCCGTCGCCGTGGCCGTGCCCGTGGCCGCCTAGCCACCGCCGAGCTCGCCGCCGTCGGAATCGAGCAGGGGAGGCCTCAAATCGCCACCGACATCCGCATCTCTTCTTCCTCTCCGTCCGCCTCCCACCGCACGGAGAAGCCGTCGCTGCCGCCGTGCCCGTGCCGATGCCTGAAACCCTAGCTGTCCGTGCCGTCGCCGCCGCCGCCGTGCCCGTGACCTCGCCTCCACCCGCGATCCAGAGGTAAAGAAAAAAATTAGTACTTTGTAATTAGAAAATTAGTACTGTTAGTGTTAGGAAATTTTAGTATTAGTGTTAGTATAGGAAATTTTAGTGTTAGGAAATAGCATTTTAGGTTAGTGTTAGGAAAGTTTACTGTTAGGAAATAGCATCTTAATTAAGAAATAGCTTGTTTAAGAATATTTAAAGTGTTAGCAAAATTTATGTGTTAGCAAAATTAACAAATTAAGGTGTTAGCAAAATTAGCAAATTAAGGTGTTAGCAAAATTAGCAAATTAAGGTGTAATTTTTGCTATTGTGTGCCATTGTAAATTATGCCATTTTAAATTATACCATTTTAAATTAGGCTATTACTTGTTGTGAATTTTAAATTTTAGTTCCTGAATTTAAATTTGCTAAGTAGTTGATATAATTTTGCGTTCACATTTTGCTAAGATGCAAATTTTAATATTCATATTCTTTTTACAAAATTGATTGTAGGAACATTGAGTTATATATGGATCCAAATTTTCCGGACGCCGTCGGCAGAGACGAGGAGCGTGAAGAGCAGATGGATCCAACTTGTCTGGACGTCGCCGCCAGAGACGAGTAGCGTGAAATGCGAATGCTTCAAATTATAGCAGGACATGCAGCCGCGCCTGTCGGTGAAAAAGATGGGGTAACTGGAGAAGATTACGGCTCCCAATTTCTGAATGACTCCGGTGAGGGAGTTGAGGAAGAAGAAATTTGTAGAGAGGAGGAAGTGCCCTTAACAAACTCCGGCGAGGTAGATTAAGACTCTGTTGATTGATCACACTAGATGTATTATTTGAGTTGTATTCCAACTATTAACGAATTATTTTTTCTTTTAATTAGCCCTCTGGATCGAGCAAATCATCCGCAGCTAAAGGGTCGAAAGCAGTGTCGAAACGAGGCCCGACGAAGCCGTTGAAGGAGGGTCAAAGGATAGTGATCGACAGAGTTAGTGTTGAGTTCCATTCATAAATTATTTTATGATGATTTCATATATATAGTTATAAACAACTCACATATTCATATTGATCTAGATGGATCGAATGCGGGACCAGCTCCTGCCAACGAATCGCCAAAAAGCAATTCAAGAGGAATTGGCGAGATTTTTGAACTCGGAGGTCCTGAAGAAAACTGGAAAATTTTATCACACTAGCAATTATATTTTGCCTCCAATGTAATTGACGTGATCTCGACGTGTGAGAAACGTGATGTCGGTGTAGTATAAACTTGTGGGCTTATGTATGCATGAATCAAATGTGACCTCGGTGTATTGTATACTTTATGTGTATGACTTGTTGTCTGCACAACGTGATCTCTACTACTATTAAACAAGCAAACATTATCTTTCCTACGGGTACCCCATCTAACGTACACAGAACAACGCGGTTCAATTACAGCCTCAGGATCCGTCCCACAAATTTAGATCTAACCGTAGAGATTATAACTAACCCTCACCAAGAGTACGTTTAGCAATTTTCAGCAGCGGACGAAAACTCTGCCATCCCCGTCCGCACTGTTCAGCTACGGAAAAAAAGGCACAATAAACGGCTCCGCATTAGTTGTTCAACTACAGAACGGAAGAGAAAGAAACTGCTAAATCAGCGGAGATCAAGTCAATTGACCCCGTCGCCGTTCAGCGTTGCCGTTAGGCTACCCTGAAGTTAGACGCCGCCGCCCAGACTGTCTTCCGCCATCGGCCATCGCTGCCCTGCGAAGCCGACGACGTTCGCGCAGACGAGCTCCTAGCCAACACAGGTACAGGCTCCTCTCTTCTGCTCAATACGGAGCCGTCCAGATTCGTGAGGCTTTGAGACGGCGCAGCCCAGAACGTCCTGCGCAGCCAACGACGTCTGCATCAACGCAGGTGCAGGCTCTTCTCTTCTATGCAATATGTGGCAAACTCCATTCCAATTAATCTGGATGTCTTTCTTCAGCGTCGTCGTCCAGACGCTATCCCTGCAGTGAGACACCGCCACCGCCTAGCCTGTGCTGCGCCATCGCCGCCTTGTACAGCCGAAGACGTCGGCGCCAACAAGCTCCTCAGCAACCCAGGTGCCTGTACCAAAATAACACAGTATGATACTACACATATTAAAATTAATTGCTTCCCTCATCCCTGTCAGATGTGCATCTTATAACAATTATCTCATCGGTAGATGCATCATTTGTGATTTCAGTATAATACAGAAACAAGCATGTAAACATGAATTTATAGGATCTACCTTTGTGACTTTAATATGAATGTGATAATAAAAGAATGTGTAACCAATACATATGGTTTAACAATACTATTTGAATCTGTAGGATTTAGCTTCAGCAAATTAACATGTAGAAATTTTGCTGCCTGGAGAATTGTTCATCAATATCAAGAACTATATCAATATACTAAAGAATCAATTGGTCATCAGTAGCAAAAATTATATCAATATTCTACAGAATCAAGCGTATAAGCATATGATATGTGAAACATCGCCGGTTCTACAGCTCATCTCAATTTATAGTTCTATACTCACAAACTGAATGGAATGGTTAACCCTCTCCCTATGAATGTTGCTTTGCGCTCAAATACCAGAAGTAAGCTAACATTTTAAGTGTGGCCCGATCATTGGGGTAAGTGCATTTGTGCTACCCTTTCCACTAAGAACTTGGAAACCTACAATGGTTGTACCAGTTCAAAGATACACATTATTTAGAGTTAACAGATATGAGTGAAAAAACACTTTATGTAAAGACTCATTCGTATAATTGAGCCTTTCCCAACTACTGAATCACATTTCCTCTAACTGTAGGTCCAAGGTAAAATATATCGCTAGCATACCTCAATGCAATGCTCCTGCTGGCACCCCACTCACCAGACGCTTGTCCTGCAAAATACTGACCCGGTGCTTCATCGCACCTGCAGAAAATCGATCAGTATAATAAACAGATGAGCCTAAGCTGGATCCGAAAATCAGCCACGAACCGTGACGAAAGGGTCTTTGGTCCCGGTTCTTGGCTAGAACCGCGACCAAAGGTCTCTTTCGCGCGATATGAGTTGGTTTCCTCCAAATTTTTCCCCAAGTCTCCAAAATCGACGCCTCTTCTCCCCGCGCCGCCAGGCTACCGCACTGTCGTGCCCCGGCCTCTCCGACGACGCCGCCGCCTCCCGCCGTCGCCCATCACCCCGCCGTCTCCTTCGACGCCGCACCTCCCCTCCCCTGTGCCTCCGCCGTCGCCCTCTCCAAGGTGAGCGCCGAAGCCGTGGCCACCACGCGCCTCCAACAACCCTAGCCATCGTGGCCGCCGTGGCCGTGCCCGTGGATCTCGCCGCCGCCGTCGCCGTGGCCGTGCCCGTGGCCGCCTAGCCACCGCCGAGCTCGCCGCCGTCGGAATCGAGCAGGGGAGGCCTCAAATCGCCACCGACATCCGCATCTCTTCTTCCTCTCCGTCCGCCTCCCACCGCACGGAGAAGCCGTCGCTGCCGCCGTGCCCGTGCCGATGCCTGAAACCCTAGCTGTCCGTGCCGTCGCCGCCGCCGCCGTGCCCGTGACCTCGCCTCCACCCGCGATCCAGAGGTAAAGAAAAAAAATTAGTACTTTGTAATTAGAAAATTAGTACTGTTAGTGTTAGGAAATTTTAGTATTAGTGTTAGTATAGGAAATTTTAGTGTTAGGAAATAGCATTTTAGGTTAGTGTTAGGAAAGTTTACTGTTAGGAAATAGCATCTTAATTAAGAAATAGCTTGTTTAAGAATATTTAAAGTGTTAGCAAAATTTATGTGTTAGCAAAATTAACAAATTAAGGTGTTAGCAAAATTAGCAAAGTAAGGTGTTAGCAAAATTAGCAAATTAAGGTGTAATTTTTGCTATTGTGTGCCATTGTAAATTATGCCATTTTAAATTATACCATTTTAAATTAGGCTATTACTTGTTGTGAATTTTAAATTTTAGTTCCTGAATTTAAATTTGCTAAGTAGTTGATATAATTTTGCGTTCACATTTTGCTAAGATGCAAATTTTAATATTCATATTGTTTTTACAAAATTGATTGTAGGAACATTGAGTTATATATGGATCCAAATTTTCTGGACGCCGTCGGCAGAGACGAGGAGCGTGAAGAGCAGATGGATCCAACTTGTCTGGACGTCGCCGCCAGAGACGAGTAGCGTGAAATGCGAATGCTTCAAATTATAGCAGGACGTGCAGCCGCGCCTGTCGGTGAAAAAGATGGGGTAACTGGAGAAGATTACGGCTCCCAATTTCTGAATGACTCCGGTGAGGGAGTTGAGGAAGAAGAAATTTGTAGAGAGGAGGAAGTGCCCTTAACAAACTCCGGCGAGGTAGATTAAGACTCTGTTGATTGATCACACTAGATGTATTATTTGAGTTGTATTCCAACTATTAACGAATTATTTTTCTTTTAATTAGCCCTCTGGATCGAGCAAATCATCCGCAGCTAAAGGGTCGAAAGCAGTGTCGAAACGAGGCCCGACGAAGCCGTTGAAGGAGGGTCAAAGGATAGTGATCGACAGAGTTAGTGTTGAGTTCCATTCATAAATTATTTTATGATGATTTCATATATATAGTTATAAACAACTCACATATTCATATTGATCTAGATGGATCGAATGCGGGACCAGCTCCTGCCAACGAATCGCCAAAAAGCAATTCAAGAGGAATTGGCGAGATTTTTGAACTCGGAGGTCCTGAAGAAAACTGGAAAATTTTATCACACTAGCAATTATATTTTGCCTCCAATGTAATTGACGTGATCTCGACGTGTGAGAAACGTGATGTCGGTGTAGTATAAACTTGTGGGCTTATGTATGCATGAATCAAATGTGACCTCGGTGTATTGTATACTTTATGTGTATGACTTGTTGTCTGCGCAACGTGATCTCTACTATACTATTAAACAAGCAAACATTATCTTTCCTACGGGTACCCCATCTAACGTACACAGAACAACGCGGTTCAATTACAGCCTCAGGATCCGTCCCACAAATTTAGATCTAACCGTAGAGATTATAACTAACCCTCACCAAGAGTACGTTTAGCAATTTTCAGCAGCGGACGAAAACTCTGCCATCCCCGTCCGCACTGTTCAGCTACGGAAAAAAAGGCACAATAAACGGCTCCGCATTAGTTGTTCAACTACAGAACGGAAGAGAAAGAAACTGCTAAATCAGCGGAGATCAAGTCAATTGACCCCGTCGCCGTTCAGCGTTGCCGTCAGGCTACCCTGAAGTTAGACGCCGCCGCCCAGACTGTCTTCCGCCATCGGCCATCGCTGCCCTGCGAAGCCGACGACGTTCGCGCAGACGAGCTCCTAGCCAACACAGGTACAGGCTCCTCTCTTCTGCTCAATACGGAGCCGTCCAGATTCGTGAGGCTTTGAGACGGCGCAGCCCAGAACGTCCTGCGCAGCCAACGACGTCTGCATCAACGCAGGTGCAGGCTCTTCTCTTCTATGCAATATGTGGCAAACTCCATTCCAATTAATCTGGATGTCTTTCTTCAGCGTCGTCGTCCAGACGCTATCCCTGCAGTGAGACACCGCCACCGCCTAGCCTGTGCTGCGCCATCGCCGCCTTGTACAGCCGAAGACGTCGGCGCCAACAAGCTCCTCAGCAACCCAGGTGCCTGTACCAAAATAACACAGTATGATACTACACATATTAAAATTAATTGCTTCCCTCATCCCTGTCAGATGTGCATCTTATAACAATTATCTCATCGGTAGATGCATCATTTGTGATTTCAGTATAATACAGAAACAAGCATGTAAACATGAATTTATAGGATCTACCTTTGTGACTTTAATATGAATGTGATAATAAAAGAATGTGTAACCAATACATATGGTTTAACAATACTATTTGAATCTGTAGGATTTAGCTTCAGCAAATTAACATGTAGAAATTTTGCTGCCTGGAGAATTGTTCATCAATATCAAGAACTATATCAATATACTAAAGAATCAATTGGTCATCAGTAGCAAAAATTATATCAATATTCTACAGAATCAAGCGTATAAGCATATGATATGTGAAACATCGCCGGTTCTACAGCTCATCTCAATTTATAGTTCTATACTCACAAACTGAATGGAATGGTTAACCCTCTCCCTATGAATGCTGCTTTGCGCTCAAATACCAGAAGTAAGCTAACATTTTACATAAGTGTGGCCCGATCATTGGGGTAAGTGCATTTGTGCTACCCTTTCCACTAAGAACTTGGAAACCTACAATGGTTGTACCAGTTCAAAGATACACATTATTTAGAGTTAACAGATATGAGTGAAAAAACACTTTATGTAAAGACTCATTCGTATAATTGAGCCTTTCCCAACTACTGAATCACATTTCCTCTAACTGTAGGTCCAAGGTAAAATATATCGCTAGCATACCTCAATGCAATGCTCCTGCTGGCACCCCACTCACCAGACGCTTGTCCTGCAAAATACTGACCCGGTGCTTCATCGCACATGCAGAAAATCGATCAGTATAATAAACAGATGAGCCTAAGCTGGATCCGAAAATCAGCCACCACAACCAAATCAAGTAATCAACAAACATAAACAAAATCAAGCAGATAGTCATCGTATTTAATCCCAAAGGAAGCCTGTACTCTATCTATCTATAGAATTAGAGCGAGGAAGAGAGATAGCTACTGACTACTAGACTACTTCAGGTAGATACGTTATCGGGGATAATGGACACACACTACGAAGACGGCTGCCCTAAAGCCTAGCTAAGGTTTCACCTAGTCGGGAGATTCGGGTGAGCTACGACTCCTAAACGACTTAACTAGCCTAAGCCTATCACTGCACATTACCCAGGTTTCCGATAGCAACTCTTACGTAGCCTACTCTGCTTCGCGACTCCGGCGGCGCGTACCACATCAAGGAATCCACACAAGGGGGTACGACACGAGCTTCAACCAAGATTCTGGCCGTATTAACGTACTCGGCGCGGTGGACTCCAGAGACCGTCTGATGCTGTCACCACCAGGGGCACCACAACTATACGTGCGAGCATGAGAACCTTCTCAGACAACACTAAACCCGGACACCACGCCCGCGAATAATGTTGAGCACCTCCCTCACATTAAGGGAAAAGAGCCTCGGCCTATCCTTAATAATCCCCGGCTAACTAAAGGGGATGACCAAAGATAATCCCGAGCGGATCACCCACAGAGAAATAACTATGCTTGAGCGGGCCCAAGTGTTAGTAACTATGCACGCATCTAAGCTCAAGGCAAGACTAGAAAAGTACTTAAGCAATGATAAGGTACAAATACAAATGTCTAAGGAAATACTCGGAAAGATACAAGAGCTTACCGACCTCCGAAGACGACTTCCAGAGTCTGAGCGAAGCTCGACTCGACCCTAACTCCCGACAGGGCTACGCCTAAGCTACAAACTAAGGAAGAGCACTACAGCTGGATTCTTCGAGTGGAGTGTGTGTTCTGCAGCTCAGGGGGTCATCCTGCATTTATAGGGAGCTTGAGGCGGTGGCTGAGGAAAGGTGGCATCCGGAGGAGGCCGGCCGGCCTAAGGTGGGGCCGACCGGCCCGAGTCTCGGGCAACCGCCTCTGGGGCGAAGTCCTCAGGCCTCCACGCGTCCTTCCTTGCCGCAACCGCCAAGTAACCGTCGAGGATAAGGCCGGCCGGGGGTGTGTCCGAGCCACTCTTGGTCGGTTCCCGTCCGTGCCGTGCCCGAACACCTCCTGGTCGCGCCAACTTGCGTCGGTTGGCAACCGACCGAGGTCGGTTGGGAGGCCGGCCGGGCCTTGGGGAGGCCGGCCGGCCTGCCTGGACATCTTCCTGGGCAGGCTCGCGTGGAGAATTGGTTATGTACACTTCTGGGGCACTAAGCATCCAAACCGACTCAAAATGTTATGTACACCTGGGATGTACCCAAGGGCCCATATGTCAGCCACTTGGCCAAAGGAGAGGGCCAACCGGGCCCACAAGGGGTTGGCCGAACCATAGGTTCGGCCAAACCGCCTTTGGCTCGGTTGATCCTGGCCTTCCACGTGGTGGCGTGCCATTGGCCCAAAGTGACATTCCCGGAGTGCGCACAGGTGTTTGAGGTGCGGACACAGGGTGCTCCACACCTATAAATATGAGGGGAGGGGGTAAGAAAGGAGAACACACTTGAAGCCAACACTTCTCTCCTTTTGTGTTGTCTCTCCTCTCTCATTCTCTCTTGGTGAAGAAGATCTTTCTCCTTCACATGGGTAGTGTGTGTGTGTGTGTGTGTGTGTGTGTGTGTGTGGAGTGTTTAGCCTAGGACAGAGCTAGGTAGAGAGGGGTGTAGAGAGAGATGGAGGCTTGAGAGTGATGATCCGTTCATCATTCATCAAGTCTTCTGCCTCTGCGGATGCTTCTGTTCTTCATTTAGAATAAAGTGAGTATTCGTGCATTTTCTATTTAGACTAAAGTAGTATGCATGAATAGATGATATGTTCATATGTTCTTCATCTGTTCTTGGTTTAGAGGCTCATGTTCTTCGTGACACGACCCTTTCGATCTAGCAGCTCAGACTCATTAGTGCACGTATCCGTTTGTGCGATCAACTCCTTTTGATCTAATTAGAATGTGTGAATGTGTTGGCATTCGTTCTTCCCTGATGCCTATGTGGTTCGATTAGGAGTAAGATCTGGTCCGTACTCGCGGGTTCGTCGCTCCGTACGTGTACGGAGTGCTGTAGTGTTGTTGCGGGTTGACATACGCAGCCGTGCTACAGTAGTGATCGGTGGTGTAGACGTAGTGTCTAGATCGCGGGTTATCCTTCGTTTGCCCTGTACCCCTCGTATAGATAGAGGTAGGCCGCGGTAGAGACAGCCGTTGGACCCTTCATATTCCTTCACCCATGGGTACAGCGTGTAGAGCCAAAGGCCGGAGACTCCTGTTAGAGCCAGGGTGAGCCAGTGCCCGAAGTGAGACCCCCTTTAATGCGTGACTGATCCTTCCTCTAGAACCTACACCCTTAGGAGGACCTTCATTACCCATCTGCCTCAGCAGTTGTGTGTCCTTGGATAGTCGTCCGGTAGATCTCCTCTCCTGTTCCTTGGAACGATACCCTTTGGAATACTCCTCAGGGGAAGTGCTACAACGGAGTATCCATGCGCTTGCGGATTCGTTCGCACCCGTCAGCATACTCGGGTGTTCGTACACGCTCTCGCTACCCCAGCGCCATAGCGGTGAGGTTAAGAAATACCAACACTTCCCAAGTTGCCAATTCTGTTGGACTTCCTTCCCACTTGATCAGATATTGTGTGATTACTCTTCTACCTTTGTTCTTCAGTCGTTGGTCCAAGACTAATTCAGGAACCTATACAAATGAACTATCACAAGGCAAGGAAGCTGCAAGAGGTATGTTACCAACTACCTTCTTTAGTAGTGAAACATGAAAGACTGGGTGAATTGTACTTGATGGAGGAAGGTTGAGTTTGTATGCCACTGATCCCACTTTGCTTGCTACTTCATAAGGGCCGAAGTATCTGTATGACAACTTGTGACTTGATCTGGAAGCTACTGAGCTTTGGACATAAGGCTGGAGCTTTAACCAAACATGATCACCAACATTGAAAGATCTCTCAGATGTATTCTTATCTGCTTGAGATTTCATCCTCTATTGAGTCCTCAACAACTGATGTTTGTCACACCCAGTTTTAAAGGCAAAACCAGATGTATAGAATACATGTGCGCCAGGATCAAAGTTACACACATGTATTGACTCAGCGAATACCAAAACACAGTGCCAAAATGTAAAAGGAGTATTATAACCTTATTACATGACCGAATATCTCATAAACGTATCATCAGAGCGAATAACTAGCAGCAGATCTTCAAAGGGAACTCCACAGGCAGCTGACTGATGGCATGTACGCCTAGAACTCCTAAAAAATCTCCAAGTCTGAGCAGCAGTCCGGGTAGTGTAGATACAATAATAAATAAACACAAGCGTGAGCACATATCGTACTCAGCAAGGGGAGAATAACATAAATAACATGCAAGGTTTTATAAGTGGAAAGGCTGATGGGTTTAAGCAGTTAGCATTTTAGTTGGTCAAATTTTATTAAGCAACTTAATTACTAGCAAGTATAAGTGTATACCATTCCACAATTAATGTAAAGCATCATCCTCATAAATTAAATGCACAAATTAGGTCCATCTTTCATATATTACTCATGTGAGGGTCCAGGCCGCTCATGACCGTGAGCACGGCTAATCGATTAGTTTTACACTCTGCAGAGATTGTACACTTTCACCACAAGTCGCATAAACCCAACCACGCGATGCTAGCTAGGCATCATACCACACTACCGAGGTGTGATTGCATAGGGACGCTACGAGGTCTTTACAAAGATTCCCTAATGTGTAACAACCCGCTAGGTTTCAGGCCGCAGCAAAGCATAAAGCTCCCTAATGGGTACCGTGTCTTAGCTAAGCCCAACTCCCCACTAGAGCAGGTCTATACCTCATCAATGCCTCCCCTTTTGCCCCTTTCAGGTAAGGTTACTACAACATTAAGGTTTCTAATTAATTGACCAAGCCAGAGCCATATAGCCTTGTGGTTGCACTGTTGTCCTAGGTGGTTCTCCATGTTCCAATTAGCAATCGTGGTCTTATAATTAAATTATCATGGGTGAACATAAAGCATAAATAAGTATCCATGTTGTTTAATACCATCCCAGTTAAGCTAACTAAGCAGCATCTACCATCAAAATTAATTAAGCAACCCGGTTACAAGGCAAGGGTAAAAGAATCTAGTCAGCCTTAGTAGGAACCCATCATATTAATACAAAGCGATAAATAAACAATGTAATTAAAATGCATGTTATATAGGTATAAACGGGTATGCATCAAGGACACTTGCCTTCCACACAATCCAAGGGCTGCTCAGAGTCTTCAAAGCCTTCACCTCCAGTGAAATCTTCAATCAGCACGTTCTCTACGCATCACACAACGATACATAAAAGCACCCCAAAGAAAAAAAAGCACACAAAATAATATAAAAATAACAAAACAGAGGCATAAAACTAAGCTTCACTTCGAGACGATCACGTGGATATAAAGAACGCTAAAAATGGAGCTAAAACGCGTATTCTATGTCTAAAACAAGATACAGGGGCTTAACTGCGAGAGAACTAAACTACCAGAGATCTAACTGCGAGAAACCGAGGGCTAAAACAAGATTACGCTTATAAACATAGGGTCTGCGGTGTAAAACTACCAAGGCTGGATGACGACCGCAAAAACTAGAAAGACTAGGGTCTAAACCAAAAGAAACAGGACCTAAATCTAATTACTTTTGAACTGTTGCAAAGGCGCATGCAAAAACAGGAAAGACCGGGGGACTCTTTAGCAAAAAAGATGCGGCGCGCGGCAGGGTTGACCGGTATTGACTCCAGTTGACTCGATCTGGGATCGATCTGGGCCGTCGACTGCGGATCGGACGATTGCGAGCGACGTGAGCGGAATTGGCTGCGCATGGGCAGCGGAGAGCGGCGGCGCACGACAGTGGTTCGCCGGACTTCATCGGGAAACAATCATCTGGCCACCATTCCAGACGGGGTTTGTCCCTAGAGCAAGATAAGGACGGCGCGAACGCATCTAGGGCGGCGGGGTCGATGGAGACGCAGCGGCGATGGCGCGCGGCTCGGCGAGGCGGACGGCGGCGGACCTGCCCAGCTCCGGCGAGCTTGCGCACTTGAAGACGGGCAGAGGAGCGAGCGGGGACGGCACGAGCAGCTTTCTCACCTCCAAGCGACTCTCCGGGCGGTAGTCTTGTCGACGGGAGGGCAGCGGCGATGGAGATCGAAGACGGCGGCTACGGCCTAGGGTTCGAGCTCGCGGGAAGCTCAAGGCGGCTAGGGTTTGGGGCGAAAAGACCTTGGGGCGCGGTGGCGGCGCCTTATATAGGGTCGGCGGAGGGCCAAGAGAGATCGGCGCACGCGCGGGTGGCCGGGGCTCGGACTCGAGTCCGGCTCAGTCACGGCCGGAGGTGGCGGATGACAGGTGGCCCCCACCTGTCGGCGGCTGTGGCAGAGGAGAGGCGAGCGCGGGCTAGCACGGGCCGCTGCTGGGCCAAAAGCGAAACCGGGCCAAAAGAAGACAGAAAGGAGGGACGGAAAAAGAAAAAAAACTTTGCTATTTTTTCAAAAGAGATCAAACAAATGAATTCAAATACAAATTGGAATTCAAGCAACCAAAAGCAATGCACCAGCATGAATGCAACAATAAACCCCTATAGTTCATTAATTAAATTTTATGAAATAATTTAAATGCCTAAGAAATTGAACACGACCTTATATTCCTTAAACACATACAACATTTTCTAACAAATTTTATTAAAAAGAAAAGTTTGAAAATTTAGGGTGTTTCAAATCCTACCCCCCTTAACAAGAATCTCGTCCTCGAGATTCGGATGGATTTGCAAAGATTTGAGATAATCCTGACTTCTGTTCATCCTCTCTCTTGATGCCTTAGTCTCCATGATGACTTTATTGCACTATGCACACATTGTTCCTTTTGCTCTTGGTAATCCCTTTTAGATGGTTCTAATATCTTTACCGAATATCCTGTAGAAGTCAGATCCTCCTGAACTCTCAAATTTCTTTTGAACGGTAACAACTCTTTCTAGACTATTCCAAGGTACTTCTTTAGCTGAGAGATGTGAAACACATTATGCATTGCCCGTATGGCTGGCAACTATAACTGGCATTCTACTTCATCTCTCCTATCCATGATCTCAAGTGGTCCACTGAATTCAAGTGATACTTTCATCTTAAACTTTATATCCATGCAAACCTTTTATACTGAAACCTTCAAATACTCATAATCACCTACCTCTAATGTTAACTCTCTCTCCTTCTTGTGTGTGCAAAACCTTTATGCCTAGACTAAGTTGTTCTCAAGTCCTTTCCAATAATGTGTACTCACCTTTCAGTTTATTCCAGTAGTGCGCCAGGCTCAACATCTCGCTTTCACCTTCTTACCGCGATCACATAAAAGTACATGCGCAACTCATCCCTTTTTCAATCCATAGCACAAATACCTCTATCAATAATAACATGACCAAGAAAAGAAATCTGATCCAACCAAAGCTCACATTTACTAAGGTCTGCATAGTACAGATTGTCTCTAAGCTAATTAACACCATCCTCAAACATTCCTCGTGCTCTTCTTCATTCCTCCGGTATATCAAGATATCACCAACAAATACCACATTAGGACAGATTCTGTTGGCTCCAATAAATCAGGTGTAACTCTTATCCAGAATATCCAAAAATTATGAAATTTTACCAGATGATAGACCACGAATTTATGAAACCAATCCAATTGGAATCACCTCAAACGGAGGTCTATAACTCGAGATATGAATTTATTAAGACAGCTATGTCAGCATTAAAGACAGATTCTGAGCACTTCACCTTCTTGCTTGTTTCTCCCAGGATACATAACAACTACGGCTGAAATTTTGACATAAATTAGCTCATGAAATTCCAGAACTAACCCAACTGGATTTATATCAACCGGAGATCTGTAACTTGAGATATAAAATAAATAAGATGACTGTCTCAGCAATGTTGACAGATTCTGATAGCTCCAATGTTTCGTACATATCTGCCAGAATACATACCCTATGGTGCTGAATTTTTGAAAGAAAACAAGCCATGAAATTTGTGAACCAACCCAACTGGTTTCAGTTCAATCGGAGTTCTGTAGCTTGAGATATAATCAAAACACTACTGCTGTGTCAGGAAGCTGCGTGAACAGATTTGGTGCCAGCTGATTTTTGCTAAAAGATGTATATGGATGGATAAAAGATTAAGATATTGCAAGATGGATTGAGACAGAATTAAACCCCAACTAAACAACTTTATAACTAGAAACCAATGTTGTTGTGGTCAACACACCGCAATCATAGCAAAGATTCAAATCAAACATTTATCACCAAACCAAACATTCAAGCACACTTTCAAACTAAGCACACGTTTTAACTAACGACGTTCGACTCTAACGATTACATTGACTTAAAACTGAGAACTCCTAGATACTAATCTTCTATGACATAGGTCCTAGAGCGACAAGAGCCATATGTGGTCCTTCTTTGCGGCGGGGAGCGAGTAACGTAAACTTCAACATCATCCGCTTCTTCTGGGGGGTCTTGTCCATTGATAATGGCTCTAAGCCTCTTGTTCTCCCTTCGCTCTGCCCTATTCTGGTCACGGAGATCCTATAGCTCTACCACTGTGTCATTCACCATAGTGTTAAGTGCGGCGGTCATCCCTACCTGGGCCATCAGTGTGGAGCTCATCAGCATACTGACTCCATCTATCACACTGTGCATCCACCCAGACTGTCGATAGGGGAAAAACCTCCACGCTTGGAGAGCAGCCTGGTTACCTTCCTTATAACAAAACACAGCTAGAGCTCGCCTAGCAGCATCATCAATCCCAGCGGCATAGGTGGCTCTGGTGGCGATGGACTGGTGCGATGCAACGTCCATGGTTCCTCCATGCTCTTGTGAAGCCATAGTGAAATGCACAGATACGTCCCACTCCTCTGGGTACCTATGATGTGTCCTCTTTCGTCCAATGTAGTCAATTCTCACGTCCTGATGAAGGCGGTGGAAGAGCAACCTAAGCAGTGCAGGGAAACAAGTGTTCCCCCCATCATGGTGATGAATTGTTATCTCCCACTTGTCTGGCGCCGGAGGGGGTGCTGGGTTCTCATCCTCTGGATCTGAAGGGTTATTGGGATCATCTCCTTGTCCAGACACCTCAGACTCTTCTACTTGTGCTTCGTCATGATCCTCCTGCTCTACTTCCTGGGCAGCTGGTGGCTCAGCTACAAGCTCCACTTCCTCTGGTTCTTCCTCAACTTGTTCTTCCTCATCAACTCCTTGCTCTTCTTCTTGGTCAGCCACCGGGGCAGGCACTGGGGCGGTTGTTGGAACAGGTGCCGGCTCCATCTCAACCTCCTCATCAGCGTCACTATCTGGGTAGCAGTAGTAGTCCTCCTCATCAGCGGCACAGAAGTGGGATTTATAGAAAAGAAAAGGAAAGGCTTCTTGGCATTATTGAAAGACTAGACATACAAGCTGAAACTACCCCGCTAACTACAACACAACGTGATGAGTTGAGAAGAGCTAATGATAGTCTATCCTTTTTAAGAAGAGAGGAGGAATCAAAATGGGCTCAGAGGGCTAAAGTGAAACATATTCAGGAAGTGGGAAATAATACGAAATATTTCCACCTCAGTGCTAATGGAAAACATAGGAAAAAGAAAAATTTTCAGTTGGAACAAGATGAAGGAACAATTGTAGGTGATGAAAATTTAAAGGTTTATATCACTGAGTATTACAAAAAGTTATTTGGGGCACCGGCTGAAAATAACTTCTTGTTAGATGAAACAGTGGTTGCGGATATCCCTCAAATATCTAGAGAGGAAAATGAGATTTTGACAGCTGTTTTTTCAGCTGACGAAGTCTTAGAGGCTATTATGCAGATGGAGCATAACAAGGCTCCGGGACCAGACGGGTTCCTTGCTGAATTTTATAAAACATTTTGGAATGTGATAAAAAACTATCTCATGGCTATGTTTGTTCAGTTGCACAACGGCCATTTGCCCCTCCATAAGCTTAATTTCGAGGTCATCACTTTGCTTCCAAAAAAAGAAGATGCGACACAAATACAACAATACAGGCCGATTTGTTTGTTGAACGTGAGTTTTAAGATTTTTACGAAGGTCGGAACCAATCGTATATCGCAGATTGCTCACAAAGTTGTCAGGCCAACACAAACTGCTTTTATGCCAGGACGACATATCCTAGAAGGGGTAGTTGTTCTGCATGAGACCATCCACGAACTTCATAGGAAGAAAATGGATGGCGTACTTTTTAAGATTGATTTTGAAAAGGCATATGATAAAGTTAAGTGGCCTTTCTTATTGCAAACATTGCGAATGAAAGGCTTCGACAAAAAATGGTGTGATCTAATTGAAATTTTTATTATGGGTGGGTCGGTTGGTGTACGGGTAAATGATAACATTGGCCATTATTTCCAGACCAGGAAGGGACTTCGTCAAGGCGATCCCCTTTCCCCTATTCTTTTTAACATAGTGGCAGACATGCTTGCTATCCTTATTGCAAAGGAGGAAGGTCAGGTTGGAGGTCTTATACCGCATCTGGTTGAGGGAGGGGTGTCGATTTTGCAATATGCAGATGACACAATTTTATTCTTGGAGCACGATTTAGAAAAAGCGGTCAATATGAAGTTGATTCTGTGTATGTTTGAACAACTATCTGGACTGAAAATAAATTTTCATAAAAGTGAAATATTCTGTTTTGGGCAAGCTAAAGAGGCTGAGGATCAATACAGAAATATTTTCGGGTGTGAAGTTGGGTCTTTACCGTTCAGATACCTAGGGATCCCAATCCATTATTGAAAACTTCTTAATAAAGAATGGAATTTGGTCGAAAAATGTTTTGAGAAGAAGTTAGGATGCTGGCAAGGAAAGCTGCTCTCATACGGAGACAGGCTAGTGCTAATTAACTCGGTGTTAACGAGTTTACCTATGTTTATGTTATCCTTTTTAGAGATACCTAAAGGGGTACTGAAAAGGTTAGACTTTTATAGGTCTCGCTTCTTCTGGCAAAGTGATCAAAATAAACAGAAGTATAGACTCACAAAATGGAATATTGTATGTAGACCAAAGGACCAAGGAGGTCTAGGAATCGAGGTACTAGACATAAAAAATAAATGTTTACTAAGCAAATGGCTTTATAAACTGATGAATGAGGAAGGTGTATGGCAAGAATTATTAAAGAACAAATATTTACAAACTAAGACACTGTCACAAGTGACAGCTAAAGCTACTGACTCTCAATTCTGGAAAGGTCTTATGGGGGTGAAAGACAGTTTTCTTAGCAAAGGTAGATTCAATGTTGGTAATGGTCGTTTTGGGAGGATTCCTGGTTGGGAGAAGTTCCTCTAGCTGTTCAATACCCAACGCTGTATAGTGTGGTGCGCCATAAAAACGTTGTGGTGGCTCATGTTTTAGCAAATTCCACGGTACACATTGAGTTTAGACGAAACTTGATGGGTAACAAATGGAATGCTTGGCTCCACATGTTACAAAGGCTTATAACCATTACTCTCACTGACGTTGCGGATAAGTTTGTTTGGAAACTCACTTCCACAGGTTGCTTTTCGGTAAAATCCATGTACGAAGAATATTTAAATGGTCACACCGTAAATTTACGCAAGCAGATATGGAAACTCAAGATACCCTTAAAAATTAAGATTTTTATGTGGTTCTTATATAACAAAGTTATTTTAACAAAAGATAATCTTGCTAAACGTAATTGGAACGGGTGTAAGAAATGTGTGTTTTGTGATTCAGAGGAAGCTATAGATCATTTATTTTTTACATGCCCTTTTGCACATTTTTTATGGACAATCATACATTATGCCTTTAACATTAGTCCACTGGCCAATAGTATGAATATGTTCGGGAATTGGCTAAATGGGGTGGAAAAGAGCTTTAAAGCACAAATTCGTGTGGGAACTTGTGCTTTACTATGGTCCTTATGGAGATGTAGAAATGATATCATTTTTAACAATGCTCGCCATGCTAATTTTCTACAGGTTATACGCATGGCTACCCACTGAATCCACGAGTGGGCTTTCCTGGTCCCAGAGGTGCAACGTGCTCGTATAAGCTCTGGATGCACCCGGCTGGAGGCGGTCGCTTTGGATATTTATTCCCGGGGTACCTGGCGACTGTCTAGAAGAATTCAAGACGCTTAAGAGGATAGGCGTTTGAGAGGCCTTTCTAGCTTTGGTTCTTTCAGTTTTTTGGTTACCTTTTCTTTGTACTTTGCTTGTGAGATGTAAACTCTGAAACACCTTTGACGATGCAATAAAAGCCGTGTGCATCAATCGATGCAGAGGCTGGGGCTTCTCCCCTTTTCTAAAAAAAGCAGTAGTAGTCCTGATCTTCAAGGTACTGGGGAAATGAACTCTTGCAAACCATCTAAAGATAAAAGAAGGATAGGTGTTGATAAGTGTCGGGGGGTTGCCCCCGGGTAGGGCAAAGGTCGGTCCGAATTTCTTCAGCCGGATCACTTGGACCGGAATATGAGTGAAGGGAGAAGCCAAAAGGAAGGATCTGGTTATCGTAGCCGGGTTGGTCAGGGAGGATCCGGTTGATGTTAGCCGGGTCGAACGGAAGGATCCGGTTATCTCAGCCGGGTTGGTCAGGAAGGATCTGGCACGGCAATGTCGGATAGTGCACAAGAGCCAAGTAATGTCAGTAAGATCACGGGTTCTGCAGCTCTCCTGCCCGAGGTTCAGTGGACAGCGAGGTTGAGCCACGGGATTCCCGGGTCGAGAGGCCCTAGGCGCTGACTCGGCTAATTCGGGAAAGGGGGCAGTGGGCTAGACTCCTGTGGGCTACGCTGGCTTGAGCTCAAAGAGGAAAGATAGACCTGCCGTTGGACTGAGGATGAGCTGGGCTGAGTGACAGTGGCCAGAGCTTGTCCTGTTCCTCTTGTCCATGCCATTATCACCTGCGGCCAGGGGCATAATAGTAATTCGGTTAGTGCATAAATAGACCAGCACAACCTCCAGTGAGAGGAGGACGCAAGAGAGCTTCATTTTCCCCCTGACTTCATCTTCTTCCTAGAGCTCTCACCATTGTAACTTGATACAGCTCAAGGAGCACTCTGTACTTGTGACCATTGAGATATAAAGAGAGTAGGCTAGAGCTGCAGTAGGGGTGTTACCTTCACAAGAAGGGCCCCGAAGCAGGGTACATCGTGTGTGCTTTGTGTTCTTGGATGTTCTTGCTTGTTCTTCGCTGTTCTTCATGCGCGCTTCTTGAGCGTGCATGCCCTCCCCGGTTCCCCCAACGTCCTAGCGAGCCCCAACTTAAGCCATCCTATGGCATCTGCCGTGACACCACCACGACAGTTGGCACCCACCGTGGGGCAAGCAGTGGCGTTGGCTGGGGTTTCGTTCCGGACGGGCTCCGTCACTAGCTCCGGCGAGCAGGTCCTCTCCGGACTCGTTTGCAAGATCGGCGAGTTCAACTTCGTCAGCGACAACGCGGGGTGCTTCGCCAACAAGCCCTTCCCCGCTGATGGCTTCCTCATGATGCTCGGCAGCTTCGTCACCTACGTCACCACCGAGCTTGTCCGCGAGTACCCGGCGCAGGTGCTCGTGGCTGAGGACCCTCCTGCTTTCCGCGCTGCTCGCGGACGGCGTAGCGCTCGCCCCGGGCGCTTTGTGGAGGTGATGATGACCGGACCGAGTGCGGCAGCCGGCAAAGGAGATGCTGGCAAAAGCGTGCCAGAGGTGCTGGTCACGCCAATCGAGCCGGCTGGCAAGCCGACTCGGACGGCGAAGTTTCCTAAAGAGAGGCCAGATCCGGTTGGCCCTCTTGGCATGTCAGGCACGGAGGGTCCCTTGGAGGAGGTCCTGGAGAAATTAGCCTGGCCAGTGGCACCAGGGGCAAATGTGGAGCTTACCGTAGCCGAGTTAGAGGCAGAGCGCCTGAGGTTGCAAAAAGAAGCCCGGTTAGTGGTAGAATCTAGGCAAGCATTTGATAGAGACTTGAGAGAGTATAATGCTGCCAATGGTATCACAGATGGTTTCACTCCGGTTGCGCCTCGCAAGAGAGCAGAGCTGCGTAACCGGGGTAAAGACCTTAATGATGAGTTAGCTAGAGCTGCAAGATCGAGCTCGAGCAAGGCTACTAGTCACAGATCCGGTACAGGCAAGCCGGTGTATAGCTCCCCGGCTAAGAATCTCAGGGCTGCAGCGGCAGCGCGAGCCGAGTTGTCCACGCTAACCGGGGACGCCTGGCGTAAGCAGGCAGAAAGGGTCAATGAGCTGGTTGATGTATGTAATCGGCAGAATGAGGCTTACCGGAAAGCTAATCCGGATGCTGGTGGTTCCGGGTGGTGGTGTCGGCTAAACCTGTTAGCCAGAGGTCAAAGGGGCAAGCGTCATCGCCGCATGTCGGAGTTGACCGGGCCCAAAGTGTGAATTCGGGCAAGAGCAAACAACTGCAGGCCTATGATGCTGAGTATGCCGGCAGCAATAGCTGCTCAAGGCAGAGGTGGACAGAGCCAAAGCAATGGTGGTCGAGGCAATCCAGGGGCTGGAAGGGGTAATTCGGCTGGCCGAGGTCAACCACCTCGTCCTCATGGGCAGAATCAACCTCGGCAGGAGCAGCAAGTAATGGTGCAAGCGCAGCAGCAAGGTGGTGGCCAGGCGGGCCACTACTGATGATGGTAATTCGGCTATGGCGCGAGCCGGATACCCAACGTATGATAATGCACTTGCATCCAGGCTGGGACCTCGGCATTGGATCCGGATGATCAGCGTCTCAAGTTGGATAGGATTTATCAGTCTGAGAGGCTGGAAGAGCAAGGCCCACCAGGTCCTCCATGCTTTGGGCCTCGGATCATGAACGAACCGAGTGTGTCGTTGTTTCAGCTTGGCCGAATCACAAAGCCATATAACGGCAGCACAAAGCCGCAGGATTGGCTGATAGACTATGTATCCTCGGTGCACATTGCGGGGGGCAATCGCCGATGGGCGGTCCGGTATCTCCCGCATATGTTGGAAGGGCCAGCCCGGATTTGGCTGAATAACTTACCACCAGGAGTATCAACTCTTGGATGGACTTGGAGCAGGCGTTTTACAGCAATTTCTCCAGCACTACAAAAGGCCAAACCGACCTCAGCTCTGCTGCGTGCAAGCAGGAAGAGCGGGAACAGACCGAGAATTTTACTCGGTGGAGCAACATTCGCAATTCTTGCGAAGGTGTCGTGGAGGAGCAGGCAATTTCTTGGTTTGCGCAGGGTTGCCGACATGGCACCCCGCTTTGGCAGAAGCTCCAGAGGGATATGCCAAGACCCTGGCAGAAATGATCCGGATAGCAGATACGTATGCTCTTGGCGATCCGACGCAGCCAGCGTTGGATGCGGTGGGAACAAGCAGGAGGCAACCGGTCAACAACCGAGTGGACCATTGAGGCCCAGTGACCGACATGATTCGGTTATAAGAGAGAGATCCGGATTACAGATACGGTTCAGATCAGGTTGCTGCAGTAAATATGGATCATCCTGATAGCCAGAGACCAAAAAATGAGGGTCCAGCTTGGAGGCCGAATCAAGGTGCTGGCAAAGAAAGTGTGGGATGGACCGAGTCCACCTCTAACTTTTGAGGCAATGATAGATGGGCCTTGCCGTTATCACACAAAGACCCACGCAAGCCGGCCAATCATTCAACTCGGAATTGTAGCTGGCATCATCGCATCCAGGCGGAAGGTCAGAGAGGGCCACCTCAGAGAGGTGCTCCTAGACCGAATTTCAGGCCAAATGCCTTTATCCGGAGCCAATGCAACCCCGGTGAACGAAGGAGCTCCAAGGCCGGCAGCCACAAAGCCGGTTAACCTGGTAAATATGGGAGGCAACAACAATGCTGGTCCGAGTCGGCAAGGTGGATACCCCGGAAATGATTACAAGGAGGCTCATCAAAGTTATGTGGTTTTTGTGACCGAGCCAACTGACAAGAAAAGTCAGCTGCGAAGGGCGAAGGAGGTGAATGCAGTCACACCAGCAGTCCCAAAATACCTGAACTGGTCCGAGCAGGAGATCACTTGGAGCAGGGCTGATAATCCCAGGGTTATGCCAAGCCCAGGAAACTACGCACTGGTGGTGGATCCGACTTTGGTTGGACCCAAGATTAATGTGAAATTCACCGAGTCTTGATTGACAATGGCAGTGCTATAAACATCATGTATCGGGACACAATGGTCAAGTTGGGTTATTCGCCGAATCAGTTGCAGCAGAGCAGTTGCACCTTCCATGGTATAGTACCCGGGTGTCTTGTTCCCCAATGGGTAAGATCTGGGTAGATGTGCTGTTTGGTACCAAGGACAATCACAGACTTGAGAGTCTCGAATTCGAGGTGGTAGACTTGGAGAGCCCATACCATGCTCTGCTCGGCAGGCCGGTTAGCCAAGTTCATGATATCCACTCATGTGGCCTACCTCAAGATGAAGATGCCTGGCCCGAATGGTATCATCACCGTTGCGGAGATTACAAGAAGGCCATACAGTGTGCCACGGTGGTTCCACCTTAGCCGAGTCGTTGGTGATCCAAGCTGAGAAGAGCAAGATGCATGAAGTAGTGGCGATGGCGAAGTCAGCTCAGCTCGGCGTGCTGGCATGACCAATCCGGATGCAGGTGCAACATTTGAGGTGCCCAAGGAGACAAAGAAGATCCCCATTGACCCGGAGAATCCGGAGCGCATGGCCATCATTGGTGCCGGATTGGGCGAGAAATAGGAAAGCGCGCTCTGTCACTTCCTCCGTGAGAATCGGGATATCTTTGCATGGTCGGCTAAGGACCTGCCTGGTGTTCCGAGGGAGTTGGCAGAGCACTCTTTATTTGTCAGGCCGGATGTGAAGCCGGTGAGGCAACCGACTCGTCGTCTTCAGACGATCGAAGAAAAGTGGTGCTTGATGAGCTGGCTAAGCTACTTGCAGCCGGATTCATTATGGAGGTGTTGCATCCAGACTGGATATCCAATCCGGTTCTGGTAGAGAAGAAGAAGGACGAACCAGCGGTGGTCAAGGTGTGGCGCATGTGCATCGACTTCACCAACCTGAACAAGGCGTGCCCGAAGGATCCCTTTCCTTTACCTCGGATTGATCAAGTGATCGATTCTACTGCTGGGTGTGAGTTGTTGTCTTTTATTGATGCGTACTCTGGTTTTCACCAGATACCACTGAACCCCAAAGATCAAATAAAGACTGCTTTTATTACCCCGTATGGGGCGTATTGCTATCGTGTCATGTGTTTCGGTTTGAGAAATGCCGGTGCAACTTATCAGAGATGTATGCAGAAATGCTTACACTCTCAAATGGGCAAAAATGTGCAAGTGTATGTCGATGATATCGTCATCAAAACTAAAGAAAAACACACTCTCCTCGAGGATCTCGAGGAAACATTTGTGAACTTGAGAAAGTATCGGTTAAAATTGAATCCGGATAAATGCACCTTTGGTGTCCCGGCTGGAAAGTTGCTCGGTTTCCTTGTATCGAGCCGAGGTATTGAGGTGAATCCGGCTAAGATCCGAGCCATAGAAAAATGAAATTGCCTAAATGTCTAAAAGATGTACAAAAGTTCACCGGGTGTCTAGCCTCGTTGAGTCGGTTTGTGAGTCGGCTAGGAGAAAAAGCCTTGCCCTTGTATCAATTGATGAAAAAGAGCACCGGGTTCACATGGACCCCGCAGGCAGATTCGGCTTTCAATGAATTAAAAAAGATGTTGTCCACTGCACCAATTGGCATCACCTTTGCCGAATGAGCCAATGCTACTTTACATTGCGGCCACTAACCGGGTCGTAAGTGTGGTGATAGTGGTAGAGCGAGAAGAGGAGGGTAAATCCGTGCAGAGACCGGTGTACTATTTAAGCGAGGTGATCTCAACCTCAAAGCAAATTATCCTCACTACCAGAAGATGACATATGGTGTATACCTGGCGGCCAAGAAGTTGAAACATTACTTCCAGGAGCACCCGATCACCGTAGTATGCGAAGCTCCAATCTCGGAGATCATTGGGTGCAAAGATGCGACTGGCCGAGTTGCCAAATGGGCAATAGAAGTGTCTCCTTACACCCCGCATTATGAGAGAAGAGATGCTATCAAGTCTCAGGCTTTACCGGATTTCCTTTGTGACTGGGCCGAGATGCAGTATGAGCCACCCAAGCCGGATTACAATTACTGGAAGTTGCACTTTGATGGCTCCAAAACCAAAATCGGACTGGGTGCTGGGATAGTACTCACATCACCGAAGCAAGATCAGTTGCGATATGTGTTGCAGATTCATTTCTCAGCATCAAACAATGTGGCCGAATATGAGGCACTGATCCATGGGCTTAATGTGGCTAAGGACATCGGCATCCGCCGGATAGAATGTTTTGGTGATTCAGATTTAGTGGTGCAGCAGTCTTCTGGAAATTGGGATGCCCTTGATGCCAATATGGCACTATATCGATTTCATGTCCAGAAAATTTCAGGATTTTTTGAAGGCTGCGAGTACAAGCACATACCTCGGCTGGAGAACGAAGCTGCTGATATCTGTCAAAACTCGGGTCGTCTAGGGATGCAATCCCACCCGGGATATCCTTGAATCACCTAAGGATCCCTTCAATCAAGCCTTCACCTGATTCCGAGTCAATTTTTATCCCAAAGCAAGAATCTGAAGCTGTTCCTATGAATGTTGATGTCGGGTACATTTGGGAGGACCCGGGGACTGCATGGCGAGACTCGGGGACTGCGCACCGAGACTCGGGGAATGATAACCGAATCTTAGGGAAGAGGGAAGAGAGGAAGATGGTGCTAACCGAATCTTAGGGAATGGACAGAGACTGATAGAAGAAATAATGGCGGCCGAACCAGTGGAAATAGATGAGCACTTATTCCCTTTGCATCCAGTACCGGAATGGGCTGAAGAAATCATGAAGTTCATGTCGGAGGGGAGTTTGCCAAATGATGAAACCGAAGCTAGGCGAGTGCAGAGGAGGTCCAAGGGTTACACCATCATAACAAGGAGTTATACAAAAGGAGTGCAACCGAGGTGCTACAACGTTGCGTGGAGCCAGCCGAGGGCAAGGAGATGCTCCTGGAGATACATCAAGGAGAATGTGGGCATCATTGCAGTACAAGAGCCCTGGTGGCTAAAGTATTCCGGCATGGGTTTTACTGGCCCACTGCTCATGCAGATGCAGAGGACATAGTCCGAAAATGTGAAGGATGCCAAAGGTTTGCCAAGCAGACACACCTACCCGCATCGGCGCTCAAAACAATTCCTATCACTTGGCCGTTTGCTGTGTGGTGTTTGGATATGGTGGGAGAATTCAAGCCGGCTAGGGGTAACATGACACATATGCTGGTGATGGTGGATAAGTTCACCAAGTGGATAGAGGTGAAACCAATCCGGAAAGTGGATGGTCATTCGGCTGTAACTTTCCTGAAAGAAATCATTTTGAGATACGGTTACCCCCATAGCATCATCTCGGATAATGGCACGAACTTTGCTGTGGGAGAGTTTGCCCGATTCTGCATGGATAAGGGGATCCGGTTAGACATAGCCTCAGTGGCACACCCAGAGTCCAATGGACAGGTGGAAAGATCAAATGCTTTGGTATTAGCTGGGATAAAAGCCCGGTTAATAGAACCTCTGGTAAAGACTCCGGGGTGCTGGATAGATGAGATACCATCAGTACTATGGGGTCTAAGGACCACGCCGAATCGGTCAACTGGCTATACGCCATTTTTTCTGGTATATGGGGCAGAAGCAGTGCTACCCACTGACATAGAATATGATGCACCAAGGGTGACAATGTATACCGAAACCGAGGCAAAAGAGGCCCGGGAAGATGCAGTGGATCTGCTAGAGGAAGCAAGAGAATTGGCCCTATCTCGGACAGCATATACCAGCAGGGTCTCCGACGTTATCATAGTCGGAAATCAGCCCTCGAGTGTTTCATGAGGAGATCTAGTACTAAGGCTGGTGCAGCGCAGCAAAGGCCGACACAAGTTATCACCTCCATGGGAGGGACCATTCATTGTGAGCAAGGCTATGCACAATGACTCGTACTACCTTGTAGATGCACAGGAACCAAGGAAGGATGGCCTGGACAGACCCGGAAAGAAACCAAGCGACCCTGGAATGTAGCTCTGCTTCGACCCTTTTACTCTTAAGGGCGCAATGTATGTATCTCAGTTTATATAAATGAAATTTCGGCAATCCGAGTCTGGACTCGGGGACTGCCTCGTCCTTATGCATGTGTTTTTTATTACTGTTTTGTCCATACCGTTCATGTGTCGGATTGTTTTGAACCTCGTCCCAAAATTCAAGTAATGTATGCTGTGTTGTTGATCTCGTGACTCGACTGACAAACACCAAAATGGTAGTCAAGAGCAGAGGTGGGAATATGGGAAACATGAAAATGGACTCGGGGACTCGGTCCAAAACCGATTCGGCACATGTCGTTTACTAACCCCTGTTATTTCTTTTTGTTTATGTTAGATGATTCTAAACCACAACTCGCATGTTTCAAGTATTGTATGCTATGATTCCTATCTTGTGACTCGACTGTCAAACACCTAAAAGGTAGACAAGAGCAAAGATTCGGCAAAAATAGTAAACAAGAAAACAGACTCGGGGACTCGGTTTAAGATGATCCAACATAAACCTCGTCCGGATCACATTAAGCAAAATAAAAGTAGTCTCGGAAGAACTTAAACAGTATATTACATCTGCTCCCGGCATACCGGGGATCTAATGTTTTTCATGGAGATTGTTCAGGCAACAGGAGCCTCGGGTGCAGCAGACTCGGTTGCAGGGATGGACTCGGATGATGGAAGAACTTCGGATGAAGAAGGAACTTCGCTTGCAGGGACGATCTTGGACGGAGAGCTTGAAGGCTGAGCAGACTCGGAAATATCCGGATCAACTGAAGTTTTGGCGGCCTCGACTGAAGCTTGCTCGGCAGTATCATCCGACTCAGTGACTGGCATCTCAGAAGTTTGGACCGGAACTTGTTCTGTAGTTTCAGCCGAGTCACTGGCTGGCACCTTGGAGGTCTTGGCCGAGTCGGAAGTTGGCATCTTGGTGGACTTGGCGCGAGTTTGTTCGGCGGAGTTAGCTGAATCCCCAGACTCACCCTCAGACTCGGCGTATTCCTCAAGGGAGGCATCGTCCGATTCTTCTTCTTCAGTCTCTTCTCCATCCGAGTAGACCGGAGCGTCCAGATCAACATGCTTTGTGTTGGCAAATTCAGCCATGAAGTTGGCAGCTTCTTCACGGATCTTAATCCGGCTTGGATCTGTAGCCCATGAAGAGCCCTGGCGAAGTGAGCGCACCTTGTGCAGCTCGATCAGCTCATACCAAGACATGATAAACAGCAAAGCTGCATCAGCACCAGCTCGGGCGGACGAGGATCTCCACTGCTTTAACCGGGTCACCGCCTGATCCAGGTCTTTGATTAGCTCCTCTGGACTCTGGATTTGCCGGGATTCGGGGAACAAGACTCGGTGAGTTTTGAGACTTGCATTGAGCAGATCAACGTAGGCCTCCTTCAAAGGAGCAATCCGAGATTTGAGGGCGATAACATGATCTTCCATATCTCATGTCTCTGGAAGTGGAGCCCCGGTTAGCTTGGCCCTTTCAGCCCTGGCGTCTCTCGCAGCTTTGGCGGCTTGTAGCCAGATGCTGGTGAATTCTCCTACATACAGCAAAGCTAACACCAAGTTTAATGAGAAGGAACACAAAATTAGTATTCGGACAAGAGAAGAGCAAAACGGGAAGATTCGGCTAAGCTTACGGTCCATATCTTCGTTGAGGCTAACAAGTTCAGCCAGCCATTTTGCGCTGGTCGCCTCATGAGCAGCCAGATCGTCTTTCGCCGCTTGGGCTTTGGCTTCAGCGTCTGCAACGAGCGTTTGGATTTTCTTATCTGACTCGGCCCGCTTCGCAAGCCCGGCTTTGAGAGTATCGCGCTCCTTCTCGACCGATTCTTTCTGGTTTTGCGGCGTATCCCGCTCTTTCTTCAGTTTATCCTTTACCTTTGAAACCCGGTCAAGCTCCCGCTGGAGCCGAGTCACTTCTGACTTTTCCTCTTCTAAAGCGCGCTTGTGCTCTTGCTCTTTCTTTTTCATCTCATCACCTTGCGCATCGAAGGAAGTTTGGAGAGCCTTGTGCTGCAGGGCTAGCTGTTTAAAGATCCGGCTGCGAGCAGTCATGGTTTCCTGAAAGAAAGAAAGTTAATGGCGTAAAAAAGAGTCTCGGGGACTGGCACCCGAAACTAGCAGCATGGAGCTAAAACGAATCTCGGGGACTGGAGGCCCGAGATTAATGCAAAGAAAGTTAACCGATTCAATGGGAAAAGAGACTCGGGGACTGGGAGTCCCATGTGGTTTCTTTCTTTTTGTCTAAGGCAAAACTCATGATCAAATTTTAGAGATTCAAGCCGAATGACTTTCTTACTCGGAGGAGTATCAGTCGTTCGACCCGAATCTCGGGGACTAGGGATAGTGCAGATTGATCATGTTAAATAAAAGAAGGATTCGGTGAAATTACCTCGAAGACCCGGTTAGCTTCGCTGACCGAGGTCTGCACAGAGTGTAGAGATTGAAACATCTGGCTAGGGCCAGCCGGGTGTGGCGACGCTGATGTAGAAGAACCTTCGGCAAGATCCGCAGCATTCCAAGCTTTAATGAATTGCTCTGCGGAGCCGAGGTTGTCGCCACTCAGAGCGAAGGAAACCTGCCTGCTAGCAACCACCTGCTTATCCGAGGTGGTTGGAGTCGTGCCAGATGTGGTTTGGATCGGATTAGGAGGAGGCGGTGCGCCCGTGGTCTTGGCCGAATCTGGCTGCCTTGGTTGTTTCTGGGATACTTCTTGTGGTGGTTTAGCTGCTTCTTGCTGCTGTTTCTGCTGCCTTTCAAGAGATTGTTGCTGCTGTTTTTTCTTCTTCTGCTTCTGCTGTTCTTGGTTCAGCAGAGCTTGAGCCTTGGGTGTAGGGCGGGAATCCGGCTTAGGCGAGGACTTAGCCGAAGTCTGACTTCTTTCCTTCTCCAACTCCTTCAGAGGGCGTGGCCAGGTTGAATCTCGGGTAGGAGCTGGCATTTCTTCCTCCTCCAGGTCAATAACCGATTCTGGAGCGAGATTCGGCGGAGGAGTTGTTGCACGTGCGGGAGAGGCGACAGCCTTTTCAGGAGACTGGTGCTCCGTGGCCGTATCCAGTGGAGGAATTGGAGAGAGAATGGATGAATGAGTTTGTTCGGTGACGATGACGTCACTGCGTAAAGCAAGGTAAAACAGTTAACTCGGATAAAAGTGACTCAGATAATAGAGGAGGAAAGCGAAGGAAGTTAAGCTGGTATTACCCCTTGGTGGTAGGCATGGCCTTGAGCCGACTCGGCTTGGAGGCAGCTTTCTTCATTCTCTTAGCTTGAGGAGCATCGGATCCAGACGCGTCATCGCGTTTCCGGGATGTACCTTGAACATCTTGTTTGGCTGGAACACAAGGTGGCAACCATGAAATCGGAATAGCTTCAATGGGATTTGGGATCCGGCAATCACCATCTTCGTCTTCGGTATAAAGAATCGGTTGCTTACCCTTGCAAATCGGTCGGGCGCGTGGAATCGGCAAATGATCGTCCGTATCCGGATCCTCTTCGCCCTCGCGCAACGGGCTGCGATCCGGAGCCCACTCCTTGGTGGAGAGATCTCCGTCTTCGGTGATTTGGCGCTCAAACAGCTGCAGTAAAGTCAAGGCAAACCCGGATTAATCCAATAGTATTCTGATGGAATATAAAGTAATTCGGAGGAAGATGAACCAACCTGTGGTGGAAGTGAATCTCGGTGGAATGGCTTCACGCCCCACTTCCACTTATCCGACATCTCGGTAAAGGCAATGGCGTTTACCCGTCTCTTGATGGAAGCTTTGCCGAGGTCATGCTTGCTCATCCGGGTAGGATCTAGCAGACCACTCATATGGCAGATCTTGTGTCTACGCTGTTGAAGAGGACAGACCCGGTGATAGATGAAGGTCCGGAGGAGATCATCCGAGACCAGATCCTTCTTCAGAAAATCCCCAGAATATCATCTATGATTTGAAGCTCTGCAAGAGTATTAGCCGGATCATATCTGAAGTTCAGTTCGGCTACCGGGGGCTGAATCCTAAATTCGGGCAGGTTGAGAGCATCATGGCCTTCAGCGCTCTTCATGTAGAAGAAAGATCTTTGCCATTTCCTGCAAGAGTCCAGGCCAGTAATCCGAGGGAAGTTGGAGCCCGTCCTCGGCGTGATGCTAACCGAACCGCAAGCAGTCATCACTTTTGGGTCACTACCTGGGATGGTCTGTTTGTGGAGGTGAAAATACTTTGCCCAAGCTTGTACAGTCGGCCACAGACCGAGATATCCCTCCAAGAAGGAGGTGAAGGCGGATAAGGAGACAAAGGCGTTAGCCGGAAGGTGGTGGGGCTGCAGGCCAAAAAAGTCCAGGAAGGCCCGGAAGAAATCACTAGCCGGAAGGCCGAATCCGCGCTCGAAGTGCGCTAGAAATACAACGCGTTCACCCGGTTCGGTGATCGGTTGGAGTTCCTTCCCCGGTTTTCGGCATATAACTTTATTTGTTATACGCCGCGTGCTCAGCAGCCACTCCAAATCATCGTTTGTGATGTCGGAACCCTCCCAACTACCGGGGGCAGGTTCGCCATATCCGAATCAGTCCTGCAAGTAATTGGCGATAACCGAGTTAGGAGATTCGGAATCTCTAATCCAGAACGAATCAGATAATGGAATAACTGAATCAGATATAAAGCGATTCGGTCGAGGCTATCCCGGATAAGTTATCTGGTTACTGCAGAAAAGTAATTCGGCTACAAACACCTTTCGGTGGAAATCTAGGGTTACGCAAGATCTACCGCAACAGTAAAAAAGAGAGGAAAACCCGAGGAAAATATGCTCGAACAGCCCAAGCGGTGGCAAGCCAAACTAGCGCAATCTGGTGCAGAACCTGGGAAGGAGACCTAGGGAAGGCATTAAGGCGTGGCATTGAACTCGTACTCGAGTAAATCTACAGCAAACAAACGCAAGTTCCCGGCAAAATATGAACTGAGGTTGCCATGGCAGTAAGAAAGGAAGCTCACGGTGGTGATGCGGAGAGGAAGAGGCTCGCTGTAGAGACGGCGGTGCAGGGCCCGGTGCGCGGCTCCGGCAGGTTCTCTCCAGTGATTGTCGAGTTCTCCGGCGCGGCGGGGTCGCGAGGGCGAGCACGTAGCGGCGTCAGTGGCGATGGAGTTCTTGAAGTGGGAAGTGCGGAGAAAAAGAGGAGAGGCACCGCACCCCTATATATAGCGGTTCGCGGGTAACTGGCGCACTACCGCGCAGTTTTCGGGACGTGTGTAACCGCCCGCGTTTGGTAATACATTTATGAACCAAATTTTCGCTTTTGTGTTCATAAGCGTCATGGCATTCATGCATTTTTCCTGTTCTTTGAGAACCACATGTTTGGAGTTGTTGTTGAGTTGTTGAACCAAAGTCTTTCAAAACTCCTTGAACAAATGTTGACAAAGCTATTTTTATCTTGAGGTACCAAAAATGGGGGAGCTTCTACATGTTCTGGAGAGGCTACCCAAATTATTTCATAATTTTTGGACTTGTCTAAGTGCCCGAAGAAAATCTGGGAAAGTTGCTGTTTCTCAAAAGAAAATGTTTCAGGAGGAAATCGGATTATCCGATTCCAACTTGAATCGGATAATCCGACTGCCGCCTGTACACGTTCCTCTCACCTCCCACAGTGCACGGCCACGCGTGCACACACGCCCGGGGCCCCCTTTTCTCTGCATGCCCTTGCAAGAGGACAAGTAACCACTGCCCCACTTGCTCACTTCCCCATCCCAAGATATTTTGCTCACTTCCCTCTCTCCTCTCCTCCCACAACAACTCCAAACCGAGCCACCATGTCCGAGCTCGCCGCCGGAGATTGAGCTAGGCCCGAGCAAATCCAAGACCATAGGAAGTTGCACCTCGACGTCCTCTACCATTCCACCGAAGGAATCAAGCCAAGGCGTGGTATATTGCCCGGATTCGCGTTCTTCGTCCGTGACGTGCGCCGCACTCCAAGCAAGTCGTCGTCGACTCCGACCTTCCCCTTCCTCGTCAAGCCTACCCAAGAGCTCAGGGTGAGCTTGTGAACCTTCCCATGCCTCTCGCTCGCTCCCTCTCGCTTCCTAGCTCAAATGCACCGGAGCTCGCCTTTGCACTGCTGTTGCACGTGCATCGGATAATCCGAGTCTGAAAAGAATCGGAATATCCGATTCACTCCAGTACCTAGTTGAGTTTAGTCCTTAGCCGTTTTCGAGCCCAACTGGGACTATCGGAAAATCCGAGGTTGAAAGGAACCGGAATATCTGACTGACACCAGTACGCAAAACTTTTAGTCCTTAGCGAAATTTTCAACCTTTGCTGAGGATCGGATAATCCGAGTTTCCCAAAGCTCGGATAATCCGATTTATGTCAGTACGTTAGGCAGTTTGTAACTTCTTTTCCTTAGTCGTTTTTCGAGTCCGAGGTATCGGATAATCCGAGTCGAACCTATGTCGGATAATCCGATACACCGGATTTTCCGAGTAATGTTTGCACCGGATAATCCGGTTGACCTGTTTCAGTTTCATGCAAACCTTTTTATCTCCATCCTCGGAACTATGTTAGCAGTATGTTCAACACCCCAACCATGCATCTTCACATGTTCATGTCATCCATATACAAGTTAACCCTAGGGTTTATCTATAGTAATCAACAAGTAAAGTTGATGCATTACTTTACTCCACGGTATCCGGATGTGCCCCTTCTCACATCCGAACTCCGTTTAATTTGACTAGCTTATCTCGTCCTCCTCTCGAGGATTAAAATGACATGTCATCATGTGGTTGTGCATTGCATTTGTCGATTATGTGTGGTGATTTGATTGTTGTTTCCCGTGCGTATGTTTCGGTAGGTCAAGCAGACGGGGTTCCCCCTCAATACCCCGAGGATACGTACTCCTACCACGTTGAGCAAGGCAAGCGTAATCCCCCCTCTGAGCATGTCTCCTCCTATATTTTGCAATTATTTTCCCCACTATAATATTGCATTCGGTTCCAAATGTCTTTTGCTTGGACTAGAGTATCCTACTAGTTGCATTAGAAATCTACCGCCTTTTACCTGTATCCCTCCTAATATCCATAGGATTGAAGTGTTAGCCAGAGAGAAGTATATTGCTATGTATATGCTTAGCCATGCTTAGTTTAAAGGCTTGCATGTCCGGTGGATGTTTCAATTGTTGGAACAGGTATGGAATAACCGGATGTGATGGAAAGTGATGGTGGTGGTTAATAATTTGCTTAAAGGTGGGGATGAGAGGCCACATGGAATGTGGTGGGTTGTCTCGTTCTCGCCGCCTAAGTGCGAGTTATTTACCTCTTGAACCAAGACTGAGCGCGCTTCCTTTCGGTGGGGTATATGGAGCCCTCGTCGACTAACTAACTTGTGCGGGGCTAGCCAGGGTCCTCTAGTTTGAGCTTCCATTTGCGCGTGCGTTGGGATGGTGGCCAAGACTGAGAAAGAGGATCGTGGTGTTTAGGAAAATGAGTGGCCACGGGGCAGGGTGTTGGAGGCACTGAACCTGTCCCGTCCTCACTGATGATCCTGGATAGTCTCAAGCAAGGTAAAGGTCGTAACCGTTCCCACCCAGCCGGCTTTCCCCGGAAGAGAGCTACGTGTAGGCAATGGGCCGGGCGGTACCGAAGGTAAACACAGTGCACCCCTGCAGGGTTAAATCTTTTCGAAAAGCCGTGTCCACGGTTACGGACGACTTGGGAAGTGAAGGTAGGATCATAGAATAACATGAACGGAATGATTAAAATTTGGGTACTAAAGGTGCCACTCACGAATGCAAGGTTGACTTCCTCGAGGGTGATTCGGGGAGGTGCCTTTGATGAACAGGTACTTTGATGATGTTCAATGGTTGGTGATGATGAGAAATGTGACTCAAGAGAAGAGTTACTCTTACCTTCTTTGAAAAGTATTCTGATTAGACGATGCCATTGAGTTACTGTTTATTTAAATAAAATCAGTTTTATGCAAAAGAGCCTTAAAACCTTGAAAGCCTCATCGAGCTAAAGCTCTATATATAATCTTGCGAGTTCGTCGAACTCAACGTCGTTTGCTTTGTTTCAGAGGAGGACTTCACCGATCCCAAAGGTGGGTTCTACGTGGACTTCGACGAGTAGTCTGGGGTTCTCAGGTGGCAGCTTGGGACATCTCGGAATAGCTGGCGCTGTGATGTTTATTCGTAGGCCTCTTAGGCCATATGCTGGATCTTGTTGTTTAGAACAACCTATTGCGCTTCCGCTTGTTTTAATGTTGGGTCTGTGACCTCTGGTTGTAATATTTGCATCTTTCTCTATTATAAGAGTTGAACTATATGTTTTGTGTCGTAGAGTCTGTAATGTGCCAGTTGTTCCACAAGTCTTGATCTTATTATTATGCTTTGATAGTGTGTCTGGTGGTAACGGATAACCGGGGACACAGTATCACTGTATAGTAGTCGGGTCGGGGCGCTACAACGCGGCAGGATCGTGTGTGCCCAGAAACTTTGTAGTCACAGCTGTGGCCATGTATTTCAAAACACATGGCGGATCACAGAATTGGAAGCGGTTGTCCGGATCAAGTACGCCAGTCAGTGAAGAAACCAAGGAGACGCGGTCGTTTGGTCAAATGCACTCGAATACCTGGTGGACCCGGATAACGCGCTGACAACGGCGTGTCAGAGCAGAGACCCAGATTATGGGGCTTTATGCAGAGATTCGGTTTAGATGCTTTGTTTTTAACCTGCTACGGTCCTCCATCCGAGGTTGTGGGACCGCACCAGCTTCGGGGACTACTGTCGGGGGTTGCCCCCGGGTAGGGCAAAGGTCGGTCCGAATTTCTTCAGCCGGATCACTTGGACCGGAAAATGAGTGAAGGGAGAAGCCAAAAGGAAGGATCCGGTTATCGTAGCCGGGTTGGTCAGGGAGGATCCGGTTGATGTTAGCCGGGTCGAACGGAAGGATCCGGTTATCTCAGCCGGGTTGGTCAGGAAGGATCTGGCACGGCAATGTCGGATAGTGCACAAGAGCCAAGTAATGTCAGTAAGATCACGGGTTCTGCAGCTCTCCTGCCCGAGGTTCAGTGGACAGCGAGGTTGAGCCACGGGATTCCCGGGTCGAGAGGCCCTAGGCGCTGACTCGGCTAATTCGGGAAAGGGGGCAGTGGGCTAGACTCCTGTGGGCTACGCTGGCTTGAGCTCAAAGAGGAAAGATAGACCTGCCGTTGGACTGAGGATGAGCTGGGCTGAGTGACAGTGGCCAGAGCTTGTCCTGTTCCTCTTGTCCATGCCATTATCACCTGCGGCCAGGGGCATAATAGTAATTCGGTTAGTGCATAAATAGACCAGCACAACCTCCAGTGAGAGGAGGACGCAAGAGAGCTTCATTTTCCCCCTGACTTCATCTTCTTCCTAGAGCTCTCACCATTGTAACTTGATACAGCTCAAGGAGCACTCTGTACTTGTGACCATTGAGATATAAAGAGAGTAGGCTAGAGCTGCAGTAGGGGTGTTACCTTCACAAGAAGGGCCCCGAAGCAGGGTACATCGTGTGTGCTTTGTGTTCTTGGTTGTTCTTGCTTGTTCTTCGCTGTTCTTCATGCGCGCTTCTTGAGCATGCACGCCCTCCCGGTTCCCCCAACGTCCTAGCGAGTCCCAACTTAAGCCATCCTATGGCATCTGCCGTGACACCACCACGACAATAAGGACACGTGTTAAAAAAAATTAGAAGCAAGAGCAAGAGTGAATGAGATAGAAAAAGCAAGATAAGGAACAAGCAGATCAAAGGTGAGGTAGATGCAAGGATGAGTATATAAAAATAGATTTAAAGCAAGCATTACGTGTGTGTGGCTTCTAAAATATTATAATCCTTACTTTCGACCATTTTCTAACTAGGCTAACGTCCTACAGTCAACACGACTCTGGTACCACTTTGTCACACCCGGTTTTAAAGGCAAAACTAGATGCATAGAATACATGTGTGCCAGGATCAAAGTTACACACATGTATTGACTCAGTGAATACCAAAACACAGTGCCAAAATGTAAAAGGAGTATTAATTATAACCTTATTACATGACCAAATGTCTCATAAACGTATCATCAGAGCGAATAACTAGCAGCGGATCTTCAAAGGGAACTCCATAGGCAGCTGACTGATGGCACGTACGCCTAGAACTCCTAAAAAATCTCCAAGTCTGAGCAGCAGTCTGGGTAGCGTAGATGCAATAATAAATAAACACAAGCGTGAGCACATATCGTACTCAGCAAGGGGAGAATAACATAAATAACATGCAAGGGTTTATAAGTGGAAAGGCTGATGGGTTTAAGAAGTTAGCATTTTAGTTGGTCAAATTTTATTAAGCAACTTAATTACTATCAAGTATAAGTGTATACCATTCCACAATTAATGTAAAGCATCATCCTCATAAATTAAATGCACAAAATAAGTCCATCTTTCATATATTACTCATGTGAGGGTCCAAGCCGCTCATGACCGTGAGCACGGCTAATCGATTAATTTTACACTCTGCAGAGGTTGTACACTTTCACCACAAGTCGCGTAAACCCAACCACGCGATGCTAGCTAGGCATCATGCCACACTACCAAGGTGTGATTGCATAGGGACGCTACGAGGTCTTTACAAAGATTCCCTAATGTGTAGCAACCCACTAGGTTTCAGGCCGCAGCGAGGCATAAAGCTCCCGAATGGGTATCGTGTCTTAGCTAAGCCCAACTCCCCACTAGAGCAGGTCTATACCTCATCAACACCTCCCCTTTTGCCCCTTTCAGGTAAGGTTACTACAACATTAAGGTTTCTAATTAATTGACCAAGCCAGAGCCATATAGCCTAGTGGTTGCACTGTTGTCCTGAGTGGTTCTCCATGTTCCAATTAACAATTGTGGTCTTATAATTAAATTATCATGGGTGAACATAAAGCATAAATAAGTATCCATGTTGTTTAATACCATCCCAGTTAAGCCAACTAAGCAGGATCTACAATCAAAATTAATTAAGCAACCCGGTTACAAGGCAAGGGTAAAATAATGTAGTCATCCTTAGTAGGAACCCATCATATTAATGCAAAGCGATAAACAAACAATGTAATTAAAATGCATGTTATATAGGTATAAATGGGTATGCATCAAGGACACTTGCCTTCCACACAATCTGGGGGCTGCTCAGAGTCTTCAAAGCCTTCACCTCCAGTGAAATCTTCAATCGGCACGTTCTCTACGCATCACACAACGATACATACATGCACACAAAGAATAAAATAAGAAAACAGCACACCAAACAATATCAACAGAACAAAACAGAGGCATAAAACTAAGCTTCACTTCGAGACGATCACGTGGATATAAAGAATGCTAAAAAAGGAGCTAAAGCACGTATTCTATGGCTAAAACAAGATACAAGGGGCTTAACTGCGAGAGAACTAAACTACCAGAGATCTAACTGCGAGAAACCGAGGGTAAAACAAGATTACGCTTTATAAACTTAGGGTCTGTGGTGTAAAACTACCAAGGCTGGACGACGGCCGCAAAAACTAGAAAGACTAGGGTCTAAACCAAAAGAAACAGGACCTAAATCTAATTACTTTTGAACTGTTGCAAAGGCGTGTGCAAAAATTGGAAAGACCGGGAGCTCTTTAGCAAAAAGGATGCGGCGCGCGGTGGGGTTGACCAGTATTGACTCCAGTTGACTCGATCTGGGATCGATCTGGGCCGTCGACTGTGGATCGAACGGTTGCGAGCGCCACGGGCGGAGAGCGGCGGTGGTTCGCCGGACTTCACTGGGAAATGAGCATCCGGCCACCATTCCAGACGGGGTTTGGTCCTAGAGCAAGATATGGACGTCGCGAACACATCTAGGGCAGCGGGGTCGACGGAGACGCAGCGGCGACGACGCGCGGCACGGCGAGGCGGACGGCGGCGGACCTGCTCGGCTCCAGCGAACTTGCGCACTTGAAGACGGGCACGGGAGCCAGCGGGGACGGCACGAGAGACTTTCTCACCTCCAAGCGATTCTCCGAGCGGTAGTCTTGTCGACGGGAGGACGGCGGCGGCGGAGATCGAAGACGGCGGCCGTGGCCTAGGGTTCGAGCTCACGGGAAGCTCAAGGCGGCTAGGGTTTGGGGCGAAAATACCTCGGGGCACGGTGGCAGCACCTTATATAGGGTCGGCGGAGGGCGCCTTGGCGTGCGGGCCAAGAGAGAGCGGCGCACGAGCGGGCGGCCGGGGCTCGGACTCGAGTCAGGCTCGGTCACGGCCGGAGGTGGCGGATGACAGGTGGCCCCCACCTGGCGGCAGCTGTGGTGGAGGGAGAGGCGAGCGCGGGTTGGCGCGGACCACTGCTGGGCCAAAAGCGAAACCGAACCAAAAGAAGACATAAAGGAGGGAGGGAAAAAGAAAAAAACTTTGCTATTTTTTTCAAAAGAGATCAAACAAATGAATTCAAATACAAATTTGAATTCAAGCAACCAAAAGCAATGCACCAGCATGAATGCAACAATAAACCCATATGGTTCATTAATTAAATTTTATGAAATAATTTAAATGCCTAAGAAATTAAACACGACCTTATATTCCTTAAACACATACAACATTTTCTAACAAAATTTATTAAAAAGAAAAGTTTGAAAATTTAGGGTGTTACAATGTTGCAGTAATTTAGTCATTCACTTTCTTTCCCTCAGCCATGTCTCCAAATCAGAAGTAGCACAAGTTTCATCAGTGATTCCAAACTGACGAGGTTCTTGACCATATAGCACTTCAAAAGGGGATTTGCTTAGAGCTTTGTGCCAGTTTGTGTTGTACCAAAATTCAGCTAGAGCCAACCATTGGGACCACTAAGAGGGACAAGCATGTATAAAACAGCTGAGAAAACCTTCCACACTTTGGTTAACTCTCTCTGTTTGCCCATCACTCTGAGGATGGTAAGCTGAGCTCATTGTAAGCTCTGTACCCGAGAGCTTAAACAATTCTTGCCACAATAGACTAGTGAAAATTTTGTCTCTATCAAAAACAATAGCTTGAGGCATCCCATGTAACTTGTGAACATGTTCCATCAATAACTTAGCCACTTTCAGAGCTGTGAAGGGGTGTTTCAACTTGATGAAATGAGAATACTTAGAGAATTTGTCAACTACCACCAATATGCAATTGTAAGAAGAGGAAGAAGGCAAACCCTCAATGAAATCCATGGTGATCACCTGCCAAGCATAATCAGGCACTGCTAAGGGTTGAAGAAGGCCTGGATAAGGAACCCTCTCAGATTTTGCTTGTTGGCAAACAGGACAGGCAGCTACAAATTCCTGAATTTGAGTTTTCATTTGTGGCCAAACAAAAAGTTTCTTCACTCTGGTATATGTAACCAAGGCCCCTGAGTGCAGACGCAGTAACGCAAAACCCGAGCGGTCATTTGAAGAAAAGATGGACGACTGGTGCAGATTCCACCTCTTTAAGGGGGACGACGGAAAGCTGATCTCTAATCACACCCTAAGGAACTGCAGGGAATTCGATCAAATGGCGACTGACTACATGATACGACTCAAAAGATACGGCCCTGCACCCGCTCAGCCCACGCCTGCATCTGTACCCCAACAAAATGCTATGCCTGCTCTTATGGCGCCACCGCAGCAACCACCACCACAGCCTGCTCCAGGTGCAAATATCGCAGGTGCCATACAACCCGTACATCGGGTCGAAGATGATCAATATCCACAGCCCCACAGGCAGATGTACATGATACAAAAGGGTCGCCCCTCCAACAGGCAGCAAAAGTTAATCACTCGACAGGTAAACATGGCTGTCATGGCACCCCCTGCTGTACCTGAGTTTCTGAAGGGATCGGAGATCACCATAAGCTTCAGTCGGGAGGATCATCCCCCAGCTGTAGTTCGACCAGGGCACGCCGCTCTGGTACTCGACACGCAAATTGGCGGCTACACATGACCAAGGTCTTCATGGATGGAGGCAGCGGCATAAACATCATCTTCGCGGACACGCTCCGCAAAATGAACAGGTCAGTCGAAAACCTCCCAAAATCTTCAAATACCTTTCACGGTATCGTTCCAGGCAAAGCAATCAGCCTAGAAGGCACCATACAACTCGACGTTACGTTCGGGGACAAGAGCCACTTCAGGACAGAGTCGATTGAGTTCAAGGTCGTCGACTGGAAATCACAATACCATGCTATTCTTGGATGCCCGACGTTCGCTCGATTCATGGCGGTGCCACACTACGCCTACCTCATGCTGAAGATGCCAGGGCCAAAGGGAGTCATCACTGTCCGCGGCAACTTTCAAAGGTCCGATGCTTGCGACCGCGAGTTCAGCAAAATCTCCGAGACATTCGGCATGGAAGAATCACTCGCCGAGCTGGCGATCTCCAACGACCGCACACTCCTTCCGGAGCATAAAAAGTTGGCAGTCGACAGATCCTTCAATGCTACAAACGACACAAGGGCGCATCAGGTTCACCCGACCGATCCATCCAAGACAGTCAACGTCTCTTCGAGTCTGCCTATCGCATAGGAAAGCGTGCTCGTCGAATTCCTCCGTGAGAACTGGGAAATATTTGCGTGGGTCCAGCCGACATGCCAGGTATTCCCAGGGAATTCGCCGAGCACTCTCTCCAATTATTTCCAGATGCAAAGCCAGTCAAGCAAACGATGCGTCGCATCTCTGGTGCAAAGCGAACCGCAGTCGAATCTGAAGTCGACCGGTTACTCGCAGCAGGGTTCATCAGAGAAATCAAGAAATCAGAATGGGTTGCCAACCCCATACTCGTAGAGAAGAAGCATACAAACATCCTTCGGATGTGCGTGGATTTTACAGCACTGAACAAGTGCTGCCCAAAGGATCACTTCCCTCTACCTCGAATCGACCAGATCGTCGACTCCACCGCCGGATGCGCACGACTGTCCTTTCTGGATGCTTATTCAGGCTATCATCAGATAAGGATGAAGCAAGAAGATGAAGAAAAAACGGCGTTCATAACCCCACTCGGGGTCTACTGCTACACAACTATGCCCTTCGGGCTCAAGAACGCTGGTGCAACATACCAGCGCATGATGCAAGACTGCCTCAAAAGGCAAATTGGATGCAACGTCCAAGTCTATGTGGATGACATTGTCATTACCACAAGGGAAGAGCATACACTACTCGACGACCTGAGGGAGACATTCGATAACCTCAAGCGTTTTCATATCAAGCTCAATCCTAAGAAGTGCACGTTCGGCGTTCCAGCCGGGCAGCTCTTGGGGTATCTAGTCTCTGCCTGCGGAATCGAAGCAGACCCGGAGAAGATACAGACCATCCTTACAATGAAAAGGCCTTCAAAACTCCATGATGTGCAGAAGCTAGCAGGTAGGGTGGCAGCGCTCAGTCGATTCATCAGCAAACTTGGCGAAAAGGCGCTGCCGTTCTATCGACTGATGAAGAAGGCGGGCAAGTTCGAGTGGACGCAAGAAGCCGAAGCAGCCTTCACAGATCTCAAGCGGATCCTCACAAGCCCTCCAATCCTCATCGCACCCAAGGAGCGGGAGCCACTATACCTGTATGTCTCCAGAACAAACAGGGTGGTGAGTACCGTGCTGGTAGTCGAACGCATGGAGGAGGGGCACGCTCAAAGCATACAACGCCCGGTCTACTACCTCAGCGAGGTTCTTTCCATATCAAAACAGCGGTACCCGCACTATCAGAAGCTGGCCTACGCTGTGTTCATGTCCTCAAGGAAGTTGACGCACTACTTCACAGAGCACCCGATCACCGTGATATGTAACTCCGCAATCGGTGATATTCTCACAAACCCCAATGCAACGGGTCGAGTCGCAAAATGGCTCATCGAGCTGGCACCAAGGGACATCGAGTACGAGCACCCGAAGGCTATCAAGGCACAAGTCCTACCTGACTTCACAACCGACTGGATAGAAGCCCAGCTGCCTGGAGCACCAGATGTGTCCAACTCCTGGACCATGTACTTCGATGGGTCAAAGAAAAATGATGGCGCAGGCGCAGGCGTCATCCTCATATCACCAAAAGGCGACAAGCTTCGCTATGTCCTGCAGATGGGATTCAAACTACCCTCCAACAACGAGGCTGAGTACGAAGCCTTGATCCATGGCATGAAGATGGCAAAAGCACTTGGGTGCACTCGATTGATGATCTACGGCGACTCGAATCTTGTGGTGCAGCAAACAATGAAGGCCTGTGACGCAATCGCGGACAACATGATCGCTTATCGCGACCTGTATAACACACTGGAGGGCAGCTTCGATGGCTGCGAGTTAAGGCACATAGGAAGGGAAAGCAACGAGGAAGCAGACATGCTGGCCAACCTTGGCTCTACTGGCGCACAAGTTCCACCTGGTGTTTTTCTCGAGCGCATCGAGCACAGGTCCATCAAGGAGAAACGGGCTCCTCCTCCATCGACTACGCCAGTCAAGAACAAAGCGCCCAGCACAGAGGACCCTCCAGTCGAGGTGCTCCTCATCGAGCCAACTTGGACTCAACCTTTTCTGGCTTACATACTCCGCGGCGAGCTACCAGATGACATAACCGAGTCCCGGCGCGTGACTCGAAGATCAAAAGCATACACCGTCATCAACGGCGAGCTATACAAGCGCAGCATATCAGGTATGTTCCAAAGATGCATCGCATTCGAAGATGGTCAAGCCATACTTCGAGATATTCATGCAGGTACCTGTGGGCATCACGCCAGCAGTCGATCACTCGTAGCCAAAGCCTTTCGAGCAGGGTTTTACTGGCCGACAGCACTCAAGGACGCGGAGGACATAGTCAAAAGGTGCGTCGGCTGCCAGAAATTTGCAACAAGGCCACACGCACCCGCATCGGCGTTGAAGACCATACCGTTGGCCTGGCCTTTCGCCCAATGGGGGCTCGATATGGTTGGGCCACTCAAAAAGTCATCGCATGGCAGGCATACTCACCTACTGGTGGCAGTCGACAAGTTCACAAAGTGGATCGAGGCGGTCCCCATCACAAACTCGACTGCTACTACAGCAGTCAACTTCATAAAGAGCATAATCTACCGATTCGGTGTCCCAAACAGTATCATCACTGATAATGGCACCAACTTCACGGCTGAGGAGTTCAAAACTTTCTGCAAAGAGCAAGACATTACGGCACGGTCATATGTAGAATAATTCAGCGAAGGACCATGCAATTTTTCACTAAAGAAAGCAACAGGTTTACCTCCTTGAATGAGCACTCCTCCAATGCCAATGCCGCTCGCATCACACTCAAGCTCGAAGGTCTTCTCAAAATCAGGAAGTTGCAGCAATGGTGCTTGTGTGAGCTTCGACTTGAGAGCATCAAAACCTTGTTGTTGTGCTGTTCCCCATCGAAACGACACTCCATGCTTTGTCAACTCGTGGAGAGGTGCTGCAATGGTGCTGAAATCCCGCACGAAACGCCGGTAGAAACCTGCAAGACCAAGAAAGCTCCGAACCTGCGTGACCGTAGTCGGAAGTGGCCAGCTCGTGATGGCAACAATCTTTGCCTCGTCCACCTCAATGCCCTGCGATGTAACAACATAACCAAGAAAAGACACACGATCGGTGCAAAAGGTGCACTTCTCAAGATTACCAAATAAACGTGCATCACGCAAGACATTAAAAATAGCACGCAAATGTTCAAGATGCTCATCATATGACTTGTTGTAAATAAGGATATCATCAAAATAATGAAAGCACGTAAAACCTCGTTCATCAATCTCATGAAAGTGTTGGGTGCATTAGTTAAACCAAAAGGTATGACTAACCATTCATAAAGGCTGAACTTAGTTTTAAAGGCAGTTTTCCATTCATCACCTAAAGCCATACGAATCTGATGATATCCACTACGCAAATCAATCTTTGAGAAAATAATAGAACCACTCAACTCATCAAGCATGTCATCCAATCTAGGAATAGGATAACGATATCGAATGGTAATGTTATTGATTGCTCTACAATCAAACACATGCGCCAAGTGCCATCTTTCTTAGGAACCAAAAGAACAGGAACAGAACAAGGACTAAGGCTCTCACGAATGTACCCGCGGTCCAGAAGATCTTGGACTTGTCGCTGAATTTCCTTAGTCTCGTCGGGGTTGGTCCTGTAGGCGGCACAGTTTGGCAAGCTCGCCCCTGGAATCAACTCAATCTTGTGCTCAATGCCTCGCACAGGTGGTAATCCGGGGGTATCTCCGATGGAAAAACATCCATATACTCCTGCAAAAGGTTAGCAACAACAGGTGGCAAAGCAATGGATGCATCCTCAATGGAATATAAAGCATGTTTGCACACTAAAGCATAGCAAGTTCCATTAGAGGCATATAACTCATCAAGATCAGATTTGGTTGCAAGCAAAACATGAAAGATGTGATCGGTACAAATTCAGGAGCGTTTGGAAAAATTGGTGCTGGAACTTCAGAGCTCAAAACGAGGGCCTTCCTGATTTTTGTTTGATTTTTTTGAAATTGTCGTGACAGGCAAAGCCGGTGAATCGTATGTGCAATTTTTCGAGAGCTTTCAGGGAAAAAAAAATTCACCTCAATCGGAGTTCCGAGCGAAAAGTTATGCCCGTTTTAAGGAGGACACCCCGAATTAGGTTTGGTGGTGGTGGAAACTGAAACAGATATGAATCGGTGGATGGAATTTTTTTTGTAGATTGGTTTTTTGTAGATGGCAGCGGATAGAAGAAACAAAACTGAACCAAAACAAATCTAAACCAGCAACCAAACTCAACCTAAGGACACGAACTCAGAACTACGAACTCCGAAACTAAATTGTGCAAAAGGCTGAGCGAGGGTTGTAGGTCAGGGAAAGTAAAAAAATTTTGTGGCTTTTTATGGACTATAGGACTGAAACAAAACAAATATAAAGGGCACACAAGTATACCTTACGGTCAACCTAATAACTAATACCACTTGATAGGAGGATGAGTCCCGATCTTCTGAGAGGTATGGTAAACTTGATTGGGTGGAGATCTCGACGTTGATGATCCAAGGCTCCGAGCGAACGGAACCCCGCAATCACTACACCACTGCTCCGTTGGTTATCACCCATGTCACACGAATGACCTCGCCACGAAGGCTTATCCCTGCAAGCGCAATCAAGAACACAAGCAAGAACAGGAGATGCAATCAAAACTGGTTGATTACGAAGTGGGGTCTCACAAACCGATGAACGGCGACACTGTTCGATGACAGAATGAATCTAAGCAAAACCCAAACCCTAATGTGGCGACGGCTACTGAATAAAAAGGAGTTAGGGGCATGCAAGACCCCTGGACGCAACCCTAATGGGCTCCCACATGATACACGGGCCAGCGGCCCAAAGGATGGTGACGCAGCGCCCTGACAGATTCTGGACGTCCATTTGTTTCGACTATTCCTGTCGACTCAGAAGGAATTTTGAGGTGGGACTGGTGCCATTGGAAGCTCTATGAAATTCTGGTTCCAATCATATATAGAACGTCCAAATCCGAATCCGTATGTGTCTGGGGCGTCAATTTTGGTGAAGACAGCTCCTGGAATCCGAGGTGGAGTCGAGGTCGAGTTGGACTTGGACTCCTCCTTGGTGTGGACGTCCTAGCACCTCCTCCTTGACTCCTTGGACTTCTCCAAGCCCTTGCTGGTCCTCTCCATTGTTCCTAATCAATAAAACATGCATGGAACTAAGCGTAAGTTCTGAAAAACAATTGACAAGGTTAGAACGTACCGGGAGATCCAACTGTTGCGCACGTGCTCTAGTGATCGGTCCTTGCATTGTATGCAAAGAAGAGATGTCCTCATCAATTTCTGGGTCAGTGAATTTCTGAGGCAGAAACTGGATACATTCACCGGATCATCCGGCATGAGTCATAAGAACGTCGGACGAATTGACATTTCTCTCTGGAACTCTCTGCGTGAATAAACCCTTATTCACCGGATGATCCGGCGATAACTTGGTGTGACGCCGGATGATTTCTGGACAGGGGCAAAACCTTCTGGAGTTTCTGGAGGAGAAATGTTACATTCACCGGATGATCCGACGTAAGGAAAATGGAACACCGGATGAATTGGCCGTACAGTAACGGCTAGTTTTTCAAACGACTGAGATACATTCACCGGATCATCCGACGATGGGAGCGGAGGCAACGCCGGATCATCCGACGTATTACGCAGAAAAGCAGTAACTTTTCTGTAATGGCTATATTTGCTTTTTGGCCTATATAAGCTCCTCCAATGGCTCCCATTTGTTACTCTTAGCACCCAGGAGACCTCATACACATATTCTACTGCTGAGAGTCACACTTGAGCTTAATTGTCATCTACAAGTGTTTTTGCTCATCAAGATCAAGGCTAAGGACTTGGATTAGGAGAGTGCTTGGTGCATCCATTCTCGTTGATTGGACTCCTGATCAAGTGGAAGGCTTAGGCTTGTTACTCTTGGTGATTGGCTGCACCCAGGCGATCTTGGTGATTGTTGGTGCCTCTTCCGGAGCTTGCCAAGGATTGTGGAAGCCCGAAGAGCTTGGTGATTGTAAGAGGCTTGAGCTCCACCTCGCCGGAGTTGGTGAACGGAGAAGATAAGAGAGCGCCCTCGACTCGGTGTCTTGGCAGGTGGCCGCAACTCTCGTCTTGGTGACTTGAGTGCCACAACGTGGACTAGGGGTGTGAGCCAACACACCGATACCACGGGAAAAAATCCGGTTGTCCCTTTGCCTCTCTTTACTTTGAGCATTTACTTTCCCTATTTATCTTTCGCATTACTCTTGCAATATCTTGTTTGGATTGCCTTGCTTACTAGCATGTGTAGGATTGCTTGATTTTGAGTAGAAGTAGCTTGTAGCTTTGCTCTAGTTGCTTTCATTACTCTAAACTAGCATGCTAGGTTTGGGTGCTTAGAGCGGCTCCGCGGTGAATTGGCCTCTTTCCTTAGACTTGCATAGGCTAAGGTTTGATTAGGTTTTAGACTTAGAAATTCGAAAAAGGCCCAATTCACCCCCCTCTTGGTCTATCGATCCTTTCAATTGGTATCAGCGCCTCGTTGCTCATAAGATCGATTTAGGCTTCACCGCCTAGAGCATGGACAAGATGGGAGGAGGTCCCCCACACTTCAATGGGAAGAGCTTTGCATATTGGAAAGTGCACATGAGCGCTTATCTCGATGCTCTTTCCCCGAAGCGTGGTTTGCGACAAACATAGGCTATCCTAGGGCTCTTACCGAGAATGCTCAAAAATGGAATGCTTTAGCCCGGAGTAAGCTCTTTGAAGCCATCTCCGAGGATGTCTTTTCTAGGGTACATGGATTAGAAAGGGCTCATGACATTTGGTAAGAACTCATAAACATTCATGAGGGCTCCGCCAAAATTCGTGAGCAAAAATATCATGTTCTTAGGGACAAATATGATTCTTTCAAAATGTTGCCCAATGAATATTGCAATGACATGTACTCTAGATTAAATGTACTTGTGAAGGAGATTAATGCACTCAAAATTTGTAGGATTGACAATGACAATCTCAACGGAAGATCTGAATGCTCCTTCCAAAGCCCAAGTACAATATCATTAACGCCATGCTTCAAAAGGAGAATCTTGATACATTAGAAGTGAGCGAGCTTGTTGGGGAGATTAGAGCTCATGAGATGGGTATTCTTGGCATGACGGAGGAAGGCTCATCAAGCAAGAACATCGCCTTCAAGGCCAAGACTCAAAAGACCCACAAGCTCAAGCAAGTGAAGCATGAGTCAATTGAGCAAGAAGAAGATGATGATGAGTCCTCAAGTGAGGAAGATGATGGTGAGCTTGCATTGTTAATGAAGAAGTTTTCATGGCTCAATTCAAGAATCAACAAGAGAGGATATCAATTTGATCCTACAAAGAACAAGTTCCGGCCAAGGGGAGATGACAAGAGCAAGGTTTGCTACAATTGTGGTGAGAAGGGCCACATCTCTCCAAATTGCCCCAAGCCGGATAAAAGAAGATTCAAGAGAAGCATCACCAAGATACAAGTAGCGATGAAGAAGAAGATGCAAAGCATAAGAGAAGAAGCAAGCATCGCTACGAGTCTAGTGAAGATGAAGAAGAAGACACTAGACGCAAGAGCAAGAGCTTTGGGAAGAAGAAGAGTAACAAGAAGCTCTTCCCGAAGAAGAGAAGAGATGGTGATGGCCACAAGAAAAGCTTCTTGGTGGGCAAGAATGAGTGGGTGACCGACATGTCTTCAAGTGAAGACTCAAGCGATGAAGAGAACATCGTCGGCATCGCCATCACCAAGGGTGATCAACCTCTACCTCTACCTTCCATGTGCCTAATGGCCAAAGGTAAATACAAGGTATGCCATGAGGAGAGTGATAGTGGTAGTGATAGTGATGAGGATCTTGATCCTAATGCTTTTTCTAACCTCATCCTTGAATTCACCCAAAAGATAGAAAAAGAAAAAGCAAAATTCAAAGTTCTTGAGGGCGCTCATGCCAAGCTTAAGGGTTCTCACCTTGCCTTGGTTGATAAGTACGACGAGTTGCTTCATAAGCACAATGATATCATCGCACTTGCCAATCAAGTTGAGGACAACTATGTGAACCTCAAAGTTGAGCATAGGGAATTAACTATAAATATCAAGAACTTGAATATGCTTATAAAGCTATTGACCAATCACTTAAAGAAAACCAATACTAAAAAGGTCAATACCTCCACTTCTTGTGAGGACTTGCCTATGAGCAACCTTGCTACTAATGCTTCGCCCAAGAATTTTGCTTCTAGGGAGAAAGAACTCATGGATCAAGTGGCAAGCCTCAAGACTAGTGTGGAGAAGCTCACAAGAGGAGAACTCAAGCACAAGGAGGTTCTCTTCTACAATGCCCGTGACTATGGTAAGAGGGGTCTTGGATCTTACCCGGACCCAAACAAGGCAACAAAATCTTCTCTGGAGATCAAGACAAGCTTCATCAAGGTGGTTGGCTCATATTGCCAACACTGCCAAGTCACCGGGTGTTGGCGTTCTTTAGCCACAGATAAATCTGCAAGCGTACAGATGCCAGTTGTAGCTTTCACCCTGGAGTATTCCGGGGTATCGTATCCACAGGGAACGGTGGTAAACTATCTAAATTATCTAAATCCGGGAGATGCAGAAGATAAGCAAGGCCTAGGTGAGCAGGGACGATACTTTAACAAGAAGGAGATAAAGATAACGTACCGTAGAGTTGCAGTCTTGTCTTGGGGGATAGACTTAGGGCACCTGGCGGCCCGTAGCACATCAAGGAATGCACACAAGGGGCTACGGTGCAATGCTTCAACCAGGCAGGGTAGGGCCCGACTACCATGGCCACTACGTGGTGGACTACAAAGCCGCACTGATGTTGTCACCACCAGAGGGTACCACAATTGATTCCGTATGGTCCGGGTGCTCCGCCAGCATAGACGTTGGGTCCGACACCGCGTCGGCGACCAAGTCTAGGACTTCTACCTGCGCACACCGATAGAAGCCTCCAGGGAACCTACTCACAGTGGAACTCTCGGGACCACTGCTTCCGATCTCCCCGGACGAGGGACCGTCTATCCACAGAAGATAGTTTCTACAATCTAGCAGTAGATATGAAATATACCAAACAAGATAAAGTATGGTGGGCAAACAATCACTATGATTGGTGAAATGTTTACCTCTGAGGAAGCAGAGCGATCCCGACAAGCCGGGGCTCGAGCTTTACCTGAGGGTTCGGACGAGGAAACTCCGGTCGAATCCTGAACGGATCCCGGCAGAGCTTCCGCTACCGAGCTGAATCGAGTGGAGGAGGCGAGTCGAGAATCCGAAGGATCTCGGCAGAGCTTCCACACTCGGACTACTGGGAGGACGTCCAACACCCGGAAGTCGCTCCGCCCTCAGAACCTCGCCCTCTCAGCCTAACACTAAAGAAGTGGATTTGGACAGCACTTGGCACTTGATCTCGAGCTTCTTCTCTCCATCTGAGCTGTGGGGGTTGAGCCTCCTTTTATAGGGCAGGTATGGCGGTTGGCTGAGGACAGGTGGCGACTTCTCCTGGCCGGCCGGGCTATGGTGGGGCCGGCCGGCCCTCTTCTTGCGCCACCGCCTCTCTAGCTGAGTCCTCAGGCCACCACGTGTCTTGACTTAGTGCACCCACCACGCAAACGAGGAATCCTAGGCCGGCCGGGCAAGGGATAAGGCCGGCCGGGCCTTGTCCGCGCCGCCTTTGGTCGGTGCGCGACGTGGCTCGGTCGGAAGCCAAGGTGGTGCACCACGCGACGTCGGTTCAGTGGTTGGGCTCGGTGGAGGGGCCGGCCGGGCCCTTGGGAGGCCGGCCGGCCTGCTCTGGGCAGGATTGAGGCCGAGAGAGGCCGGCCGGGCCATCTCCAGGCCAGCCGGGCTAGGTAGGGGCCGGCCGGGCTGGACCTCGGTCGGCCGGGCCTCCCGACGATCCCGACATGCTGCCAGTCTTCTCGGATCCATAACTTTCACGTCCGAACTCCGATTGTGGCGAACCATATATGGATTTCGATCATCTCGACGAGCTCTATCCAATGGTGCCACTGTCTTGGTGAAGTGGGGAGGCTACAGGCCGGCCGGGCCAGGTTAAGGCCGGCCGGCCTCCCACTATGTCCGTTCGACGTGAGTCTTGGCCCTGAGGTTTGTCTTGGGTGGTACATAGCCATGGAGTTGTGGCTCTTCTGATATCTTGAGGTTTTATCCGGGTTTTAGCTGGTAGGGGGCCATTCATCATTCAGAGTCCCTACATTCAAATATTCAACAAAACTCATGGAACTCTGTCAGTATAGACCGTTTCAACCCTTCTTCTCATGTAAAATGGTAGTATGTTGGCGGCTAAAACACGACGTTTACGACCGCCAACACACTCCCCCACACCTAGAGCTTTACTCGTCCTCGAGCAAAGGGAAAGAATCGAACCCTAGGTCAAGGCGAGAGCTCAAAAGCGATAAATGCTCAAAGACATAAAGACACTATTCAATGTCCATACCTGGGCATGTGTGGTAAGTGTCTATGTCTTAAGCCATGAGATGTTGAAGGATTGGAACGACCATGTGGACTTACCTTTCGAATCAATAGCTTGGATCCACATGGTTTTTCTTGCCTTGTCCCCCATCCTCATGTTTTGGGCTCTCAGTCGCTCATCCTTCCATTGTCACTCATTTTCCTCTCTTTTGTGGATTTGATCATGATGCACTCTCGAGAGGTACCTATGCTTGCACTTTGTATGTTGTCAAAACAAAAGAGAATTCTTAAGAGTAAAGTGACATAACTTGGGCTGATGTGAGAGTGTGGATGGATTGTAGGGGATCAAGGATAGGAGATGGTGCAAATGCAAATGATGTGTGGGTATGGAAGAACCACTCATCGGGATCTGCACCACGTGATCTCGATCTTGAGACTTTTTGTTGAAGATCTCTCCCTCTTCTTTTCATCCTCTTTATTCTCTTTCTTTCTTTCTTCTTTCTCTTTTTTTCAGAGCTTTGCATACCTTTGATGATAGGAAAAATGTTTGATCCTTGCAAGCGCTCCTTTTTCTCATTCTTCTTTTTTTTTTTTTTTTGAGGATCTATCTTGAGGGAGAGAGTTCTTCTTTTGGAGTCTCACTTTGAGGAGATCTGTAACACCCTGAATTTTGGCTTTTTTAAAAAATTTCCCAAAGTGCATTATTCTCTGATTTAATTTGCATTTGGATTTTTAAACCTCTGGAAAATCTTTTTGAATTCTTGAACCTTGCAAGCATGACAAATCAAGTGGGATCTTGTGCTTATAATTCTCCTCCCCCTTGGTACTTCCATTTGTGATTTTATCCCTGGATAAATATTTATTTGGGAAATTCTTTTTCCTTTTTGAAAAATGCCCTTTTAATTGACCTTACAAAGGAACCCCTATTTTCATCTTTCCAAAAATTCTGCAAAAATTAGGGAACCTTCCCTAGTTGATGTGGATCACTTTTATCCAAAAATATGGGCCATGACTTGGGAAATTTTCCCTCCACAATTCTTTTTGTGTTCTGCCCTTTTCCTCAAAACATTTTTAAACCCAACCAAATTAATCCTCCTAGGTGAATCCAAGGCATGGATAAGCTCACATTGATCACTCCTACCTTAGGACAAAAGGGCAGCTCCATCCAGCACCATCTACCCCTCCAAACTTTAAATTCTCACTTTTGGCCAGTACTGTTTTTCACAAATTCTAGTCGGACCAAGTTTTGTTTTTGCCAAAACTCTAGTCAGCAAAGTTGTCGAGCTTTGCATTTGGCGCACAACCGTGAAAACCCCATCCCTTTCGGAGCTCTGAGCTGAGAGAAACGAGGTGATGCCGCTCCTGGCATGTCCAGAACGGCGGTCACCGTCGACGTTGCCGTGCCAGGCGGCGCCGCCCGATATTGGTCGTCGCCGTTCTGCTTCTCCACGTGCAAAGCCATGCCCGCGAGTTTCCTGGACTCCCCTCACCCTCCAGCATCCACGCGTCGCCGGAGGAAGCGTCGGACGGCAGCCGCGCGCAAGCGCCAAGCGCTACGCGACGCGCCGCACGGCACAGCGCCGCCGGGCCCCTCCTGTCAGCGCCTTTCGCGCCGCTCGGACCGGTCCGTCACTGCCGCATTTCCCTCGTGCGCCTCCTGTGCCACCGGCCCTCGCAACGCTTCGCCACCGCCCTTCTCACGCCGTGGCGACACCTCGCTGTCGGAGAATGACTCCCACGAAACAGGGGCAGTCACACTCGCGAAAAGAGTTCGTGTAAGGGGCTGAACCGCGACGTCAAACAACCCTCAACCGGCATGGCGACGGTGCTCGTCGAGCCTGAGGAGGGACATCACTGCAGAGATGGACACAAGCTCGTACCCAGGTTCACGGCCCTCTGGTGGAGGTAAAACCGCTACGTCCTGCTGTCTGTATTGCTGCTTGTGGAGGTTACAGTACAAGGTGCTTGCCGAGGGCACGGCTATGGCAACAAGGAGCGCAAGGGAAGGGAAGCTTTGGTCTCCGTCTTCCTTGCGCGTAAGTAGCTAGACTATGAGGAAAATGCGATCCCTCTCTAAGGTAGTGCACCGGCTCCTTTTATAGGCGCCCCGGGCCTCCTCCCTGTCCTTGGGCAGCGGAGGGGTTACCACATGGCGACAACGGCCAGGAGCACGGTGCACAGCTGCTTGGGCGTCCATGGGCTCGGTTCACGGGCACAAAAGCTGAGGCGGCAGCAGGGAGGCCACCGTCCATCTAGGACGGCCAGCCGCTGCCGCAGAGGAGCGGGGGATGCCCCACGGTGACGTTGCTCTTGGAGCGTAGCGCCGGCTTGCTCCCTTATCACCAAAGAGGAAAGCTTGGTGGTCCGCGCCGCCGGGCTCCGCTTTGTTGACTCCTTTATCACCAAAGTGGGACTGTAGCTCCGTCGTCACCCCGCGCAGAGGCGCGGTCACTCTGAGGCCTCCGCAGAGCCCATGTGCGCGCCGCAGAGCTGGCTTTCCAGCGAAGGAACCTCCGCGAGGGCGGGAACACCCTGTGGAGGATTTTGCGTTGACTCCCCTTCAGGGAAGGCTGGCCTGGAGAGGGGCAGCGCTGTGGGGGCTCCGCGAGCCTCCGCTGCCTCTCCAGGCCTTCGCGAGGCTATTCTTCCTCGCGGGCTCCCCAGGCTCGTAGGCCTGGTCCTTAGTGGATTTCACCCTTCGAGTGTCGAGGGTTGTAGAGGCCCAGCCCAGCATACCCTGGTTTGCACTGGGCTGACAGTAGCCCCCGGGCCCATGATGGGCACGGCGCGGTCCAGCGGACGCAGGCGAATCGTCATGGGCCCAAAGTGTCCGGCCGGCCCGAGACACGTGGAGTGCAGCCGCTGCGTCTCGGCTTCTCCGGAGGAGATGGACGTCGTGGCGGGCCCCACCGCGTCTTGGTAACTGCCCAGAGACGACATAAAGCCTGCCGCGAGCGCGCAGGCTGCAGTTACTCCGCATTTCCGCGCCTTCCTTCTCGCATACGCCTCCAGCGCTCTTCGTCTCCGACGATTCCCCCTCCTTCTCCGAGCTCTTCCGCCGCCCTTCCTCTGCAAGCCATGGGCCCCAAGAAGGGCAAGGCGGCGGTGATGGTGGAGAGCCCTACTGAGGCGCAGCAGGAGGAGGAGCTTGCCCGGCGCTGATTGGCACCCGCGTCTCGACTGCGGAGGCGCTGGAGAAGTTGAAGCTCCTGGTCGCCGGGAGGAACAACGAGCATGGAGCCAGCGGCGTCAAGGCCGCGCGCTTCGGCAAGCTGGCATCGGGGTGGTACCCCATCTTCCTTCACACATTGTTCGCCGGCTTGGTGCCGCCTTTCTCCCCTTTCCTGGTGGAGGTGCTGTCCTTCTACCAGATCCAGCTCCTGCACCTCCACCCGAACTCCATCTTCATCCTCGCCATATTCGCCTATCTCTGCGAGGCGTATCTGGGCGTGATGCCCTCCGTGGCCTTCTTCCGGAGCTTCTACGCGCTCCGCAACACGGCGCCCGGCGAGCGGTCCGGGTGCGTGTCCTTCCGCATTGCGGACGGGATGGGTGCCGTCTACATCCCCATGTCGTGGGATGGCGACAAGGCCGTCACGAGGGTGACGAAGAAGGTGGAGGACTTCCGCCAGAAAGTGGGTGCTCGTGGACGCCAAGGAGCAGAACGCCTTCTTCGACGAACCCGAGGCGCCACCCTGAAGAACTCGAACTGGTCGCGCAAGGCCCTCGCGGGTCCGAGGATCGTCGACCTGGCCGCGCGCTTGAAGCTGGTCCGCGAGGCAGGCCTCACGGGACAGATGGTCGCCGAGGACTTCGTGAGGCGGCGCATTGCTCCTCTCCAGGCGCACACGAAACCGGTGTGGATGTACTCCGGCCCGGCGGACCCAATGCGCCTGCACCACAGCCCTCACAGCGCGAGGATGTCGCCTTCATCTTGGGCACCCTCTTCGTCGCCCGGAGATCCCTGTCCCGGGTACTGAGCTATTGAAGCCCCTGCACCAGCTCACTCCGAGGAAACGCCTGGCGGTTCTGGAGATGATGCCCGAGTTCACGCCAGAGGGCTTGGAGGGAGAAGGGGCGCCAGAGGCTGCGGCGCCCGTGGTGTTAGAAGACTATCTCGGTGAGCTCTGAGCTTCTGACGAGTGACGCCGCCCGCCGTGGAGGAACTGACCCCACGCCAGGGGGGGCGAGCTCCTCAAGGCCGCGCGAATGAAGAGACATTTTGGAGATTTCGTCCGACGTGGACGAGGATTTTGTTGTGGCCCCTTCGCGCCGGGCCACAGAAGAAGAAGAAGAAGAAGAAGAGGAAGACAGCGGCTCGGAGGCCGCGGCCAAGCGGTGCGAGCCCCGCACCAAGGCCATCCACGACAGGGCCGCTGGAAGCCTGGAGGGGACTCCCCTCAAGAGGAAGGCTGAGGCGGCCCCTGAAGAGCCCAGCGCTGGAGCCCTGTCTGGGCTGCGGCGCTCGTCTAGCAAGGTGTGGGTTGACACCCGCGCCAAGTCTTCTGGGTAAGTCTCGACTTCTTGATTTGCTCTTATTCTGTCAAGATTTCTTGTCTCTCTTGAGGATCTCATTGTCTTGATTCGACAGGGATCTGACTCACGCGAAGCGCCGTCGACTCCGCAAGGCAGCGGACGTGCGACGCGGCGCTACGCCTGTTGCTGATGGGCCTGTGGTGCCCTTTGAAGGAGAGACTGAAGAGCCGGTGGTGACGGACGCCAGGCCCATTGCTGATGAGGCCGCGAGGCCTGAGGGGGAGGCGCCCCTTGTGGAAACGACGCCTCGCCACCTCCTGCAGAGCACGAGGAGGAGGTGGTGGGGCCCCGTCGCCGCCGCGCCCTGACGCTCTTCTGGAGCCGCAGCTGACACCCGCCGCAGAGACGGCGGGGACCATTACACCGGCGCCGGGAGGCGCCGACGTTGAGATGGAAGAGCAAGCTCCTCCGCCGCCCCCTCCAAGCTCTGAACCTGAAGGGGCGGCAGCTTCTACCGGGCCGCAGCAGGCGAGGCTGCGGCAGATTTCCTGGTGGCTAGGCCACCCTCGCCAGCCCCCGAGTCGAGAGAAGGCCGCGCAGGAGGGTGGCGCTCCAGGAGGAGGGGACCCGCTCCAGGGGCCCCGCGCAGATCCTGGCCCAAGCACCATGGTCCAGGCTGGAGAGAGCTCGAGGGCCCTGGTCCTGAGCGAAGAGGCCGGAGCGACGCTCGTCGCACGCTGCTTTCCGCTTGACGAGGGACGCGCTGGACGGGCTTGAGGCCCATCTCGTCCTCGAGGAAGCAGAGCTTGACAGGAAACACGCAGAGCTCGTGGCAGATTGGGCACGCTTTTTTGAGATCAGAGAGCGCTGCCGCCAGGAAGATGAAACCTGCAGGCGCGGCGTGACGACGCGCTGCGCCTCGCCAAGGAGATCCGCGACACTGCAGAACGCGAGGCCCAGGAGGCCTTGGCGCCTGTTCAAGCCGAGCGCAAGGCTGCGGCGGAGGATCGCGAGGCCGCCGCCGCCGAGCGCCAAGCTGCTGCTTCGGACCGCGCAGCCGTTGAGACCTCCCTCGCCGACCAACGCAAGGAGCTGGTCAGCCGCGAAGAGAAGATAATAACTGAAGCAGAGGCGGTGCGGAAGTCCTTGGAACAGCACCGCCTGCCTGGAGGCTCGCGAGCAGGCCATGGCGACCCGCGAGGCGGATGTGCTCAAGCGCGAGGAGGAGTTGCAGCAGGCGGAGGTGGAGATGGACACAGAGCGTGAGGCTCTTGAGTCCCGCGAGAACAGCTTGGCTGAGGCCATGGGCAAGCATGACCAGGAGGTGAGCCGGCACAAAGAGCTTGTGGAGAAGACCAAACAAGAAGCTCGCCGAGAAGAAGAAAGAGGCGGAGGCGGAACCTTCTCGCCAAGCAGAAAGAGTACCGTGCGGCCGCCACACAGTCTATCCCAGGAATATGCTGGGAAATTCAAGAGGCAGGAGGAACGCTTCCAGCAGAGAAGCAGGGAGGACTCCAGGCGCATCCGCCGGCTGGACGAGAAGATTGTCAACTTGACCTCCCAGGTGAGGCGTGTCAGGGACAGTGGCCGCCGCGCAGAAGAGGCCGCGACCGCGCCGAGCATGATCTCGCCACCTTGGTGGCCGACATGCAGGAGTTAAATGCGCAGTGTGGCCCCTGTTGTGGAACGTGTCCAGGAGGCTGAGCAGAGCAGGTGGCGGCGCGGGTCTTGACGCAGCAGCGGGAGCGCATGTTCCAGTCCTTGGTGACCCGCGGGAATGCTCTTGCCGCGCAGCTTGGGGTGGACGCTCCAGCCGTCCCTGTTCATGGGAACTCCGACGTCGCTACTTATTTGGCCTACTTCGACCAGCTTCTCTCGCGCTTGAGGGCCCTGTGGCGGAACTTGACGACGTTGTCGACGAGGAGTGCCGCCAGCTCTTGTCGGTGGCGGTCGAGCGTGTCTTCGTCAACCTCCAGCGCCTCCACCCAGGCTTCGACTACACATCCGTGACGAGGAGGTGGAGGATGTTCAAATCGCGACGCGCCTCGGCAACTCACTGCGGGATGAGATCAACGACTACGTCAACCGCTTCAAGAGGGTTGCGGCAGAGCAGGCCTCTGAGGAGGAAAACGTCGAAGAGGAAGATGCTGAGGAGGAAGACGCTGGGGAGGCGTCTGCTTAAGCTGCTCCTGTCACAAAACGCGTGAGGCGCAAGTTATCTTTGTTTAAAGACTTGTTTTTTGCTATGGTCTGTAAAACACTTTTAAGTGCTGCTATGTGTGCGCCCCTCGATGGGCCCTTTATCCCCGTTCCATGTCTTTTTTGCTTTACGTCGTTAGGACCCTCTTTGCGCTATGACTCCGCCACTACGGTATGCCAGAGCAATGACTCAGCAAGGGGGGGGTGTTTAAGGCTTAGAGAGGTAAGAGCTCTCGAGTCGCGATGCTCAAGGGCTCCCCTTTGACGCTCAAGCAGTCATGAAATACAAGGGAGAAAAGATCCGCTCGAGGGACGGTGGTGGCTCGTGAGAGTAAAACACGACTCCTGAGGCGTAAGTGCAGGACTTAGCTTAGCGAGGTTTTGGCCTCACGGGAGGCGTTAGTTCCCTGATGGTGTGCTTTTCCCTCTGGGTTTGGAGCGCGACTCCACAAGCCTTGGGGGGACTCTTGTTCCTGTGTAGGTTAAAGAGGCGAGACCAAAGCAGAATATGGTAGTGAAACTCATGCGCGCTTATAGGTTTCCTTATGGGTGCTCGCGAGGAGAGTAAGTACCAAAGGTCCTTAGGTGAGGTGGCAGGTTCGGGAGCAAGCCCGGGCCAGAGCTCTTTGGTGAGGTAACAGGCGAGGGCATGCTCATGTGCTAGAGCTCGGATCCTTT